>CALNXK010000047.1:307500-372500 GCA_942486035.1 Porites lobata | reverse complement strand
GACTGTAACATGACCTGTTCATCCAGCGTGAAGACGTGCTCTCAAACTTGTCACCATGGAACCTGCTTCTACCAGTGTGATGCACAAACCTGCAGAGTTGATTGCTTTGGTGGCAATTGTCCGCAACTCAAGTCATCGACTACCCCAATCCCTGCCACCTCCAAGATCCCAATTACAAGTGTGGGCATCCGCTACCATGTGGCCATCTCGCTTGTTTCGGGATTATTGCTTGCAGTGGTTGTTTTTATGTGAATCATGACTTTTTTTCACGTACAATCAGAATAATCGGCGACAAAATTTAATAGTTGAGACACTTTGCCCTAAAGGGCCTCTCTGACGTTTTGCCAACTTAAAAGGAAAAAATAAAGCTTTCCCTTATCCCCATCCCCTCCACAAATGGATTTGAGTGGGAGGGGCGTGGCCCATTTGAGCACACTAGGGAGATTTAGAGTCACGTTTACGGCCAACGGCAAACGTGAATTTGTACCACGTGACCAATTGTTCCCTATATTTATTACCTGTTCTTAACTTCTACAAAACAAAAGTAGTTTCACGTTATTTCATCCATAAGAATTGTTTTGGACTGGTTTTAGCTACTCATTTTCTATTTTGAGAAATTCTCAACTTGAGTCTGTCGTTTGCCGTAGACGTGACTCAAAATCTCTCTAAGGTCTCAACAATTTTGTCACCAATTGTCTCTGTTAAAGTCTGTAAACTATGTAAACGTTTAACATAGCCAAAGGAAGTTCAGTCATTATAGTGTGATGAATTGGGTGTATTGTATCCAAATTTACAAGCTAATTAGAATTTAAGCCTGATAGGGTTAGGGAGGATTTCCACTGTCGCGTAATTTTTCCGTGCGTACACACGTAAATTTTAAGCGTGTAAATATAACAGAAGCACTGTATGAACGGTCGCACGTAAACGTAAAAGTTGCCGCGAGTTTCAACCTTTACGTGTATGCGCGACATACCACACTTTGCCTCTACTACGCGCGTAAAATTTGCTTTACGAGCGTACGCACGGAAAATTACGCGACAGTGGAAATCCACCGTCCCCAAGTAGAGTTTTTGTTACAGCTTTTGCAAGATTAATAATTGTATTTTTTTTTCCAATTATTGAAAAGTTATTTTAACCTTTGAAACGTTGTAAAAGATGTTTGAGCTTCAAAGTCAGTCCCGGCGGGCATGCGTTCTATAAAACAACTACCAGCTGCTGCAGTGTTGCTGAATATCCTTAACCTCGTCTTGTCTCTAAAATGAAGCCAGATTTTTCCAAACTTTCTTGCTAAATTTGGACTTACAAACTGATGCCGAGAACGAAAACTCGGAACAAAGGCCAGAACGGAAAGAATAGGTACTACATAAGACGAAAGTGTTGAACTTCAGAAGTATTTAGTAGTATAAGCCAGGTACTTTACAGACGAGGCTCAAACACAATTAGAACGCAACATCTGAAGTGGCGCGTCCTGGGGAGCTTCAGTAACGACGACGGCGACGGCAACGAGGACGGCAAAAATGCAATAGCTAGGTTAGATTAGCAAAAACAACAACTTTGCGCGTGCATCACGTTTTTTTGTACATTTCCGTTAGCCGTTTTGAACGACTACAACGTTAAAGTGCCAAATTTCACGTTTTGTCAAGGACGGGAGCACAAGACAAAAACTTTCTTTTTCTTTTCCAGAACTTTAATAAAATCCTTCAGAATTCAACTCCAAAAAAGATTTGACCACATTTGACGAATTAAACGAGATGGAAAAAGGGCGATAAAGTTCGAAGCAGCGCGAATTCACCTTTTAAGTGACGTTTTCGTAGCCGTCGCCGTCGTTGTTGCTTAAGCTGCCTATTTTTACCCAGCTCAGTAACATAATTATGTATTCATTTCTCCCGAGACTTGTCAAATCTTTTTTTTTTTTTTCAGTTTAGTAAAGTAGTATTTTACACACCTTTTTACATAACAATTTGTAACTTTGTCTGTCGTCAACAGTTCCAAACTCAAATCACTCCCAGTAATGTAGGAGCTGCTTGTAAGGTGTTTCCTCGTTGGTCTCAGAAAACAATAACATCATTGTTTATCAGTTTCCCATTGTTTCACCGTTAGGGTATCGAACCAATTGGCAATTAGGGTTAGAAGACCCGCCCCCTCCCCCCAGAAAAAATCGCACAGGGCCCCCTTCTTTTCTGAGGGGAGGGGCGCGGCAGTACAAAGGCTACTTTTAAACTACGTAAAATTTATTCATCGATTAATTCTGCGCCGTTTGATGATTCGTACTACTAAGGAGAACCAGGACGACGAAGGCAATGGGACGTCATTTAGAAATGAACTGCATCAGCAGCGGATCAAGGGGGAGGGTGCGGGGGGTGCGCACCCCCCCCCCCCGAGATGAGCTGCGGCTTTCTAATAGCGGAGCTCCACGCGCTGCGCTTCGCACCGCTCGTGGGTGGAGCCCCATAGCTAAGGAAATGTGGTGATCTATCCATCCGAGAAAATTTGGTAATCATGTGACCGTACACCGACCGTCCATCCGCACCACAGGCATACCAAAGTAAAATAACTCAATCAGCAGGTATGGCAACCCAAATACAACTCAAGGTTTTATTTTTGAAGGAAATCACATGGCCTCCCGGACGTTTAGAAAGAAAAACAACAACAAACTGAACATCATTCTGAACAACAACAAACGAAATATCCTTCTGAAATAAAATGTTTCTTTGTTCAATAAAAAACGGGAATGTTTACTGTTGGTGAATCGTTATTGAGTCTCCTCCTGTAAACGCCAAGAATTGCAAACTGTACAACGCCATCAGCAAGAGACTTAGCGACGGTTTTGCGAGACGCTTGTCGGCCATATGTTCTTCACTGATGCGATGGAATGAGTGAAAGGTACGGCCTTTATATACCGTCAAAACCCCGCTTGTTTTCCTCGAATATATCTTTCAATTCTTCATGAATTTAAGGTTTTTTTTCTGCAGTTCACATCATCTTCATTCTATGTTACAAGAATAAAAATATTAAAATAAAGGTACCGTAACTCTTTTAATGTAATAACACATGTGCTTTCTTGGAGATCACTAGAAAAGTCGTGCCCATAGAATGGAGATGATGTGAACTGCAGAAATGAAAATCGTAAAAAAAGAGAGTAGTGTTCCCTGTTAGGCTCTTGATGTTACAAGAATAAAATATTAAAATGTTCTTCAGTCACACTATCCCGCCTACTAATAATCCCGGCCAGCTAATCGAACCCAATCGAACTCACCCAAAAATTTAGCCTGCGCGCAGACGAAATTAAACTCTGGTTAACTCCGTCTGCGAAACAGCGCCGAAATCCTTGTTCTGGACTTCCAGCTGTGTACCCAGATTTGGGTACGCGCCACGATTGGTCAGTTAAAAAAGGCTTTGTTTTGTTTGTCGTGATCGCCAATCAGGTTGAAGGGGAATTCGAAACGCACTTCCGGTAATTGGTTGAGTCCGTTGGGGGCCCAGAACAAAGATCTCTGCGCTGCTTCGCAGACGGTACTAATCAGAGTTTAGTTATCGTCTGCACGCAGGCTACCAAAAATTTTGCCAGTTACACAATCGAACGTTCGGAAGTCGAGCGTTTTGTAATTTTTCTCAACTTCCCCTGTCTAATAGCTTGTTTACTGTGTTTTTTGCTTATGTCGTTCTTTTTCTTTCTTTTTTTTTTCTTTTGCTTGTTTTGTGGTGAGGGGTTTTTGTAGACTCTTACCCCCCTCTCCCTCCCTCCCTCCCTCCCTATATTTTTTGTCCCTACCCACAATTTTCTCTTTAATACAAAACAAGTGACAGTTACTTGAAATCAGTGCGCACCCAAAGCTGGTTTCGGTACCGTTTAGCAGTTTACTTTTAGATATTGGTCCCCTTCAGAAAAGTTTCCTGGAGAGCATCGTGTAAAGCTCTGAGATGGGACAAAGCACCTCTTGCTCAAGCTCATTACATGAACGCGGGCGTGACTCTTGCTTGGGAGCGGTGTTGTGTTACAAACGATTATTTACAAAGGCTTGTATGGGATGTAAACGGTTTTTCTAAAATTTTATTTAAAAACAGAACATTTTTTCTCTCTTTTAAGAAAGACCGTTTACATCCCATACAAGCCTCAGCTGTAAATAACTGTTTGTAACACACCACCGCTCGCAAGCAAGAGCACGTCCGCGTTCATGTAATGAGCTTGGGACGCCTGTGGCGTGGCAGGAGATTTGGAGGAGGTTACTCAGATTGAATACTAAGTGTGTTTGTAGGAATTGGACTCGTGCAATTTATTGCAGGTTTCCACGTGACGTCACAGCAGCTATGTTGGTGGTCAATTGGGCGCAATCCATTCATCCAAAACTTCCGACCGATCTGACAGGGAAAGGTGGTCCACCTCAAAGAGAGTCCACAATAGGGGTTTTCAAATCGCGCTTTCCCGCCTTTTTTTCTTTTAAATCCCGCCATCCCGTCCTATTTTACGCCCGATTCCCGATCCCGTCCAATTTTTTTTACGAGATTTTTTTGCTTGGTTATTGAAATACACGTTAAATAAGACTTACCTTCTAACAATTGTCAGTTTTGATGGTCAAGGTCCTCAACATCACAATAAGCGACCGTAACTTTATTTTCTGTTTTGCTTATTTATTCGTCCGCGCATCGGTACATGTTTACTTCGATATTTCAAGTCCTGTATTTTTGGAGTTAGGTAGACTGATGCTATCACAGGGTCCAGAGGAGATGCGTTAGAACATCAAAGCCCGTCGAAAACCTCCGAAAAAATCGGTTATTTTGATCGCGTAACAGTTTCGTTACACATTCTATAGACCGCAAACCAAGAGACTGAGGGCTTGCAAGATCGGCTTACAGTATAAAATACGGAAAGGGAGGAAACAAATTTGGGGCCGATTTTCGAATCCCTGAAACTCAGATGGAATTGAATGAAATCACCTGATTTTACTAACCTGATCTAGAATTCTTATGTATTTGCCAAATACTGTTGCAAAACGGCATAAAAAAGCGTTCAAATTCATTTTCGGCGACCGAAATTTACGGCTTCGAGATAGCGCTTTCCTTTGCTGTGCACCGCAACAGATGGTGACGGAAATGACGTAGTAAAGTAAATGTGCTCAAGATCGGAGCAATAAAAGGGAAGCCTACACGACTTTTGCCTCATGCCAAAATGCTGCTCGTTCCAATAAAGTTTTTTTCCTCCGCTGGGTAGATTATGCTCTGGAAGGTTCTACAGCAAATGTGATTTTAGCGAAGATTTTAGCCGCATGTCTCACACTGAGAGGTCATGACACATATCGATTTACTGTGGTTAGTGTTTCTGGTCGGCAGGATTTGCCCTCTGATGCAAACGCATTTTCTTTGACCTCTTTTGAAGCGTAAAACTTTTTATTACGGCTGAATAAGGGTTCCAATTTTCTCCAAAGTGCCTTCTGGATCTGCATAACTAAGCGATTTTCTTTAGTCCGTGAATGATCGGCAAGTATGAAAAGGGCAATAAATTTCGCGAAAAGGATTTTATCTTTCTAACGTCTGAACGTTTTAAAATACCTCGATAAACTGGAACAAGCAAAACGCATATTAACGTTATATCACAGCAAAAGATAGAACAGACATGAACAGAAGATACAGGATGGAACTTACCAATAAAACTAGTTTTAAAATGATTTGTGAATTTGTCAATACATACTTCTTGTCTGTTATTTGAATTTTCTATATGGGTATTATATTCGCGTGTTTGAATCACAATCACAAAAAACGCGAAAATAAAGACCCAAAAGGTAAATGGCTTTCGAGATGTCCAGAGATGCCCTTAATAGGAAAGAAAATTAGCATGCAAGCATGCCCAGCGGGGGTTACCGAGTGTGACTGATTCACATACATTTGGTGCTCACACGTCTGTACTTGTAAACGGATCTGCGAGGCTCAATAGCTTGGACTAATGGCAAACTGAAAGGTAACTTCGTTTCCTGTGATCTACTAACTACCACCATGTCATGAGATTCGAATGTAAATTTGACTGACGACAAAATTGCAAAGGACCTTTGAATCAAACAAAATCAGTACATCGGGGATATCGATAGATTACATTATAATTTATCATGTGAATGCATGTGTTGGCTTGCACGTAATCGGTTCAAATCACAGCCATTGGATTCTAGTACCTAAGTGTTGACAACAAACCCTCTCAAATGGGTAAAGGAGCACGCAAACACGTTCAACCTCTACAATATTCGAATTTTCCGTAGAAAAATCGGCATTATAAGACGCCTTATAAAGTATCATACAAAACAAATATCAAGCTGAATAATGACTACATGAAAATCGAAAGTTAGAATTGCGGAATAAAGGATAAAAAGCAAAGAAAACCGTAGCAGTTGAAGTCTCGAATTCTGCAGTTGCGGAAAGACTGCCTCTCGGCTTCACACCGGATTCGAACCCCAGACCTCAGACTGTGATACCGGTGAGCAGCTCCCGGTATGGCAGAGGTCAAGAAAGCAACATTTTTCGTCTAAACTGCAAAAGTTGAGTCTAAAACTGCGTTGTCCTCTCCTTAAACCGCCCCAAATCGTCATTACTCAAATTTTGCTGAAGGGAGAAGTTTGTAGTTGCTGTAATTTTGATTTTATGCCACTGAAACGGGTTAAATAATTATTATTCACGAATAGGCCGTTTGCATATTAGTTGATCAGGTGATCAACTTTTGGTAAACACGAAAACAGTTCACTTGTGAAAAATTTTGTTTACATGAGGTGAAAGAGCATATAAAAGTTAGGTAACCTGTAAATGTTCAGCTGTATATCTCAAGAGTAGCGATTGCAACGGCTGCAGAAAATTAGAAGGATTTGTATGAGAAGAACCGGGGGGGGGGTACTCCCGGGAATTCTTGGTGGAGGTGTGCCGCCCAGTTCTTCAAATCCTGACCCCATTTCAGACAAAAAAAATTGTAATTTTCCACACCCGATTTAGAGTAGACCTCTAAAAACCATATCCGTTTTCAGACCTGGCTTTTAGGCAGAAATTGTGCTATCATTACATAGATTAGAGCGGAAACAAAAAAATTATTCAAATCCATTTCGAAATCGCATATTTCTCTTTTTTTCCTTACTCATTTGGAATTGAAACGATAAATACGTTCATACACTCCGTAGTTCCTTCGAAAACCATACCTGATTGCAGACCAAAATGGGCAAAGTGCCCTAACTGTTTAAAGAATGTTATCAAAAGCCTTGCCTGAATTGAATAGCTTATGAGTCGTGTTTGGCCTGTCATGATCAACTCTTGGGCGCTTTCCATTTACGAAAAAAACCCGGAAATTTCGGTGGTAGCAAAAGTGGAATTTCCGATCGGTAAAAAGTTGTTCCATTTGGTCGTAAACCCCGGTACGTGGCCGGGTGCCCGACCGTGGACCTGGAACTGGTACAAACTACAAGAAACGTCAATGGAACAAGACATTCCGTTCGGAAATTCCAACCGGGAAAACGGGACCACCTTTTTAGATTTTCCACTTTTTCTGGGAATTTTCCAGTGGGACGAACCGACGAAACGTGTTCCATTTACCGCCGAACCGGAAATTCCGGAAATTTTGACTAAATGGAAAGCGCCCCTTATTTCTAAATGTGATATTTAGACAGCGCTCCGTCATCACAGGGACACCCAACGTCAATTTTCGGAAAATATCTGTTCGGAATACGATTTGAGATCTAGAATTTTCAGAATATTTGTTGTAAAATTTCTTGCTTGCCTCCTCTCCTAAACATCCGTTTTTAACGGATTTTTACCCTAAAAAGGTCACCTAGAATTTTCGGCAGCCTTTTTTTCTGGCTGAAATTTTCGAAAAGGTAAGTTTTGAGCCCTGTAATTTTCGGATCACTAAACTTTCAGCTAGGAAATCCGAACAGATGAAAAATTTTTAGGGGATAAAAATATGCCTATATCTACCGTTTAAATACTAAAATACGTTTAACAATACTATGTTTAAGTGGTTTTGAACTATATTGTCGTTGGGTGCTCCTAGCCTGTCATAACTCGTGGGAAGAAATCTCATCAACAGAACGCACTCGAATGATTATGAGAAAGTTACGAGAAAATATCTCGGATCTCTTGAGAAACACACTTTCAAACTCACCCACACACTACGACATGTCAATGACCCCGCATCGCTGCAATCTAGTTCTTCCGAACAGATATTTTCCAAAAATTGATGCTAGGTGCCCCTGTAGTTTTCGTGTGTTCTTAGCTCGGTAGCAAGGTGTTTTGCGTGGTTTAGTCACGACTGAGGGGCGAAACAGCTCCCGTCCCAGTCTCCTGGCCCGCGCCCGCCTTTTTTACTCAGCGCGCCCAACCAAAACCGCCATGCTACGCAGGCTAGTTAGGCTTGGATAAATTCTGCTCGTAAATTGGCTTATTTCCATGCCGGCAGTGCTCGTAAAAATCGCTTATTCTGCTCGGACACCCTTATTGTGCTCAAATTCTGCTCGGTATCCGAAAAAGTTTTCGGCCCCTCGAGCCGTATTTATTTTCGCAAATATAGTAAGGAACCTGGGTCTAGTAATTCATGTTACTTTAATGTGAATAATCGAATTAATCACAAGGTATTTTTCCATTTGTTTTTTATTTAGTTTTAAATTTTTCTTACAACTGTTATGCAAATCATTAGCGCCGCTGACTTTCCCTTATTCTGCTCAAATTCTGCTCGAAAAAGCCCCATTCTGCCGGCAGAATGCTCGCCTCATTAATCGCTTATTCTGCCCGAAATTCTGTTGGCAGAATTTGTCCAAGCCTAAGGCTAGTGTGTGCTGTGTGCCCTTCGAATCCCAAAGGCAGCCCTGGTCGACGTCTTGAAACCCTCAACACAGAACCGAGTTAATTGTGAACCTGAAACAACCTCATAAAAGTGAAAGTACAATGCTAGGAAACTAGTCCTGTTGTATCATTTACGTAAACGTATACATGTAATGAACAAAATTAAACGAGTGCGATGATCTTATGTTTATTGTACATGTACGCTTGAAATCGAAACACCTTGATTTTGAAACACTGACATAAAAGTATTATTTCTATTTGAAAGGAGGATTTGTAGGATTGGCAACGTCAACTTTTTCCCATTGGTAACTGCGGTTTCGGTATTTAGGTAAATTGTGATGCGGTATTGCGGTATTCTCGCGCTACCATGTGCGGTATTGCGGTATTGGTACCCCCCTTACGCCCTCCTCGTGAATGTAATGTTTTTCTGCAATGCTGTATCACGCTGGGCCCAGCTCGTTAGTTTTGTTTGGGGAATGTTAAATTATCACGGATAGTGATTTACGGGTCGTGTGTACTCTTGCGATAAAAAGTGACACTGAGTAGAGCGGACGTACAAGGCAACTGTCATGTAATATCATCACCACTGTGCCATTCTTCGCTGGTCCAACTATACTACCTCTTGCGTCTTTGGCTGTGCGTTTTGCGACTACTGGGAAGCCTTCGCACAAGCAAAACCTGCTTAAGACATCGAAGACTGTTCAAACGTACAATGTCCAGTCTTGAAAGATCTTCACTTCAATTAAAACTCTGTTGCCTTCGCATAGATCTCTGAGATCTTTAAAACTCTCTCCGCAGCTGATGTTTTTATTCTCGAATTAGCATCGGTCTGCTGCTTTTGCGATTCCGGTCTCATTCATTTCCGTCACCGAGTGATGCGGTTCACAGCGAACGAAGACACGTACTACAAGTTTCTTCCCTTGTCCTTTCTTTTACTCGGCACTTCGTGCCTCGGTCGCCCTTCGGGCGACGTGCCGTGCGCCGGCGAGGATATTGCTTGCGGTCATCGATTTTCAAAAGTCGATCATCGTTTACAGTAGATTTATAAAGATGCCATTGGGCTAATAATCGTGCTAAGCGACACTGGTATAGACATTTTTTTAAGGCGAGACTTTAAATAAGTAATTCATTCATTCACACGAAACTCCTCTGGACCCTGTGATGCTATCTGTCTGTCTCACGATGATTCGACTGCTTTGCTGCTAGTTTCCATCAGGCGATCAAGCCAATTATGCCAATTGTTTGTGTGGAGTGTAGGACATTGAAAATGTATATAAACACACTGGTTGTAAACACTGAGAAAATGGTCTCTTTTATAAAAACATAAACCTGCTATTGAATCGAATAGCACAACCAAATGCGGACATCCTTCCAAGCAGGACGTTTGCTTCTCCATCCAAAGTGGCAATCCTTTGACGACCCGAGCGCGGGGCACAAAGGCCATTGATATTCCAGGTTACCTAATAATAGATCTATTACAAGGATAATGAAGTCGTTGAAACTCAGACCTCTTTTGAGTTTTCTTGAACTCTTAAACTCAGGTCGGCTCACCTGACTGTTTCTTCTAAGATTTTTAAGGTCTTCACTTGGCTTGAAACAGGAGCTCTTAATTTTTCTTTCGGAAGAAACGCATTCCCACTGGCACCTTTTTCGTAATACAGAGCCGCACAATTTATGATGTCTCACATATTGTCGTCATTCAGGGGCACCCAACGAGAATATAGTTCAAAACCACTTAAACATAGCATTGTTAAACGTATTTTAGTATTTAAACGGTAGATATAGGCATATTTTTATCCCCTAAAAATTTTCCATCTGTTCTGATTTTCTAGCGGAAAGTCTAGTGATCCGAAAATTATCAAGGGATCAAAACTTACCTTTTCGAAAATTTCAGCCAGAAAAAGGCTCCCGAAAATTCTAAGTGACCTCGTTAAGGTAAAAATCCTTTACAATGCGCAATTATGCCATTTTCTAGATGTTCGAAACTCCTAGGAGAGGCAGACAAACAAAAAAATTCTAGATCTTAAATCGTCTTCCGAACAGATATTTTCCGAAAATTGACGTTGGGTACCTCTGGTCATTGTCCACTTCCATCTGTTCTGGTGTGGCCATACCGTGGCCAGACTTAGTTAAGAAACGCTGAGTCCAAAGGATGGTCCAGGTCCGACAGGTCCGTCCGGGAAAAAGCAAAAAGAGTCAAATTCGTCAGCAAAACAGGAACAGGAACGTGACTTCTAAACTCAGTGATTTGATACCTCTTTCAAAGTGACGAAAACGACGAAAATAGCAAAACCGGAAAAGACGAACAACACACAAAGGTGATAATGGGCAAAATTTGACAGGCTTTACTTTCTTTTGACTCTCTTAGTCTCTGACTCTGGTCTGACTACAAAAGGGGTATACACACGAAAGAACCATTTTCTTTCAGTCAACGCTAATGAATTTTTATTCAAGACAAAACTAAATTCCCGCATCCCGCTATTTTTCCCTTACGATTCTCGCATCCCATCCCCATAAAAATAGGAAATCCCGCTCCCGCTGGTTATTAAAATTCCTGCATCCCGCTCCTGCTTTCAGCCCGCATCCCAAGTATCACCACGAAAAATAGCCAAATCCGGCATCCCGCCAAACCTATTGTCATGTATTGTGGACCCTCAAAAGGTGGTCCAGTTTTTTCGAAACTTTTCCGGTTGGACCGAACCGATCCAAGAATTTCGGAAATTTTGGTTGAATGGATTGCGCCAGAGTTAAGTTGCCTGAGGAGAGAAATGCTTTATTTTCATGTGAATTCTTCGTGAAAGAAAATTCTGATGTATTGAGCCCCAACATGGCCGCCTTGTCACGTGGTTGCACTAAATACTTGTTCCCAGAGCTCCGCTGCCGTTTACATTGTTACTTATGTATTTTTTCAAGGGTCTCACACCCAAATTCAACTTGCAGATTCCGAGGCCGCCATTGTATGTAGCTAGCAAGCAGAGGTAAGCATTTTGAGTTGTTTGGTCGATTGTTTTCAGATTATACAAGTACACACTAACTGATGGGAAATTTCTCTGTTAATTTTTGCTCTATTGAACTCCGCACGTGTACAGGCGGTCTAAATTAAAGGGATATAGAATGATATAAAATTCGAGACCTTGCGAGACTGCGAGTCCCCCGTTTCAAAATTCGAGACCGATACTTGAAAAACTAAATTCGAGACAGACAGAGAGACGCAAAATCACCCTAAAACAAGACATAGAGACCCAATTTCAATCGCTTCTTCCAAGACCCACGTTTTTTGACGAAACATTCTATACCCTAATTAAATGCGATCGAGCGAAACATGCATTTTCTTGTTTACATATTGAATTCGGCTGATAGAAGTCACGAAATTGATCGGAGGCAGCGGGAGTCATATGAGCACCACACAATCAACTGCACGGCTATGAGAGCTCAGAATCACGACCCCTAGACCAAGCGAAACAAAAATGGCCTGATCTGAGATTAATGGCAGCTACTATCGCCGGAGTAAATCTATTTTATGCGACCCTTTACGCCTTCAGACTTCAGACTTAAAAACCGAACTAACGTTTTGTTAAGACGTTGAATCACTCGTATTAAATGATATCTTAAAATTATGTTGGCATAAAAGCGATACTTTCTTACCGCATGTACACATGTCAATAATTGGTATTTTAAAATAATTCTCCGTAGATTTGCTTCACATGAAAACATTGGGTGTTTAAATTTCAGCTTTTAGCATATAGCACAGCCCCAGGCTTCCAATGTGTTCGCCAGCGTCAAACGATAAAAAAAAAAAAAAAAAAGAAAAGAAAAGAACCTATAAACTAGCAGTTCGAGGTCGAAAGGTCGCGATGTACAAAGGAGACAACGGGAGCACCATAGGTACACCAAGGTCACGAGTGAGTACAGAAATATTGTAAAGGTTTGTATGAAGATTTAAGCGATCGTTATTTAGGGTACATTTGATCGGTGTTGTAGGTTGATTCCAGCGAGTTTTTGTTCTAGTTTTGGAAATGGAAAAACAGACGATGTTCTCAGATACTAATTTATTGGTTGGTTACAAGACCTAAAACTCTTTCTCCCTCAAATGACAATTTCTCCTCTAAAAGATATGCCGCACATACATTGTTTCACTTATTATCTTTCAGAAAACCTGTCAATACGCCCTATAAGAGATTCTCTTCTCATCTTGCGCTAACTACAACTTGCGTGTCTCACTGAGCTCTTGATAGCCTACGTGACGCACGCAGGCGAAACAGATTCAATACACACTAATTAAAGATACGATTATGTATTACTGACAAAAGTTTTCGACACAACCGTTGTTCGTTATAGAAAAAAACGGCCACAATTGCTAAGAAAACACCATAAATTTAGACAAGGACACAAGGTAAGAAATTCTGATGTGTCTTTAGTACTACTGGTCCCAAAATAACGATCGCTTAAATTTCCACACAAATCCTCATAATATTTCTGTTACGCAACATGCAACGATCTTGGAGCACGTGTGGGAGCACAGGCGGCTCAAGCTCAATATGAGAGCACGTACGTGCGGCTGAGTAATTTTCAAAACGGCCGTCATTATAAAGAATTTGTATGGGAATTCAGGTAATAGATTCGAGAAAATAAATGCTCGCATGAATTTCAATAAAATACGCTTTACATTGTTTACGTGGTGTCTTCTTGCTTCATGTGTGATTATTTTCCCGATCCGTTGGGATTTGAGCGATTTCCTTTATCCCGCAACGGATCTGGAAAATAACCGCACAGGAAGCAAGATGACACCAAGTAAACAACAACATAAAGCGTATTTTATTGAAAATTCATGCGAGTTTTTATCTTCTCGAATCATAGTTATTAGAGGAGACTGGTTATGAAAAGCGGCAAACATCAATGATAAAAACAACAGTGCTGCAGTTTATGTTCAAAGCACCGTGAAAGTGCAAAATCCTTTGTTTTCTGTTGGCAAATTGTTACGGAATAAATTAATGCAACGTTTTTATTGGTCAATACAATCAAAATGATAGGAATTCTTTTGAACGTTGTGCACTTTCAGGTCCACAAAAACATATAACAAAGGAGTCTGACGGGTTTCATAACCATTCCACTCAATTAACTATGCTCGAATCTATTACCTAAATTCCCATACAAATCCATTATAAAGACAGGTTTCCTGGAAAAGCAGGATCAAGGATCAAGGATCAGGGATCAGTTGAAAATATATCCACAGTATCAAATAAATTACCCCTACGTGCTATTGAACAGCTATTGAGCATACGTGACCCGAATGCTCAAGGAGCAAAAATAAATCTGTGATGATTTGCGTAGCAAGCGTTTCCAATCGAGTTTATTGCGCGAAAGTTAGAGCGGAAACGCTAACTACGCAGGCTACCCTTGTAGCAAACATGTCAATCACGTTTTTCTGTGAATCACAAGAATTTCCGGTGATTGATACACAATGATGACATTCGCCAAAATATGTCAAGGTAGCCTGAGTATCAGGCGTTTCTGGGGAAAAGGGGAAAGATGGAAGTGAAAAAGGGAGAGAGCTGAGCTTCTCCCCCTCCCCCCTCCCCCTGCCCCCATCTAAAATCTCCTTTGCCCTAGCCCCTTAGGAAGGCCTGATACTCAGGCTAATGTCAAGGGAACATTATTGGGGTAATTACATGAGACCGGGACGAACTCGGACCGGTATGAGTTCGTATCGCTCTCCATACATTTCTTTTCATGCATTTACGTGGGATCGGCGTAAAAACGAACTCAGAGCGGTCTGACTTCGGGTCGGTCGCTGACCCGACACGAGTTATTTTCGTACCGGTCTGAGACTATACCGTTCTCATGTAAAACGGAAACGAATCTCAGACCGGGTCCATAAATAGCATGTTTCTTCGTATGGCTCCATCATTTTTGCTTTGTTAAAGCAAAATAAGAACACTGCTATGAATAACTGTAAACGAGACTTGGGAGTAGCTTGAAGTGAATACTGATATGCTTCGGTTAATGTCGTTAATGTGAGGGGTTGCACCGATTTTCAGATGCTGTGCATTTAACATGCCACCAGATGAGCGTTAGATGAAGTGTACAACTTTCTGGGAGCAGTAAAATCTACGGTTCTTTACTCACTTTCGTAATTGGCGTAAATTGTGTACCAGTTAATACAGTTAGTGAATAATATGTTAAATAATAGACTTAAGAAAGTTATATAGCTACAAGAATCTCCTGTTTTTGAGTTTGTACCGGTCTCATGTAAATCAATAAAGCGTTTCCTACGGGTCTCATGCCCGGGGGGGGGGGGTACTCCCTTATAAGGGCTTAATGGGGACGTGCGGCCAGCCAGGGTAAGTTTTTCGGGATTTTTGTCTTAAACAGGGTATCGAATTTATCATTTTTTGTCTTAAACAGGGTATCAAAAATCGGAATTCTGTCTTAAACAGGGTAGGAAAGTCAGCGATATTTGTCTTAAACAGGGTCAGGGATATATCGAGTACCCCCCGGGGTCTCATGTTAACGACTGCAAAAATTACAAATTCGTACAGGCCTGAGTTCTTCCCAGCCTCATGTAATTACCCACTAAGTGTGCCTCTTGTGGATTATCCTTTCCAAAAAAAATCACCCTATTCCATACGACATAGTGTTGAGGCATCCAGTACCCAGACAAAGAAAATCCAGGACAGACAAAAAAGTCATACAGAGAACGCAACGCCTATTATCATGTGGATCGCAAGCCCGTGTAAATTTCGGCTTTTGGTATCATTTGATATGCATATTTTTTTGGTCTCTAGTAGGGGTCAAAAAAAGCTTGGGCCTCGCCCAGATCGGTCTCCTTTAGGGGTTTAATTCAAAATTTACGACGAGCATCCGCACCCCTTTCATATGCGGAGTCCCCCACCGGGATCCCCAGTGGACCCCAGTGTGTCAAGCAGCGACACCCTCATTTCGACGCGTCATTTCTCCGTGTTGACCACGAAATCCAGAAGAAGTTGATAAAAGTTCATTTTGACTATTTACAACTGCATTTCAATGTTACATTGGAATCGTAAGTAGATGAGAGTTCATAACCCATAGGCCTGAAGCAGAACTGTGTCAGTCGCTTTTAAGAATGTTGTTATTGTTCATCTTGGTTAAGAGATCACTGATAGATACACGATTAAAATAAAAAACAGCCTGACAGCGATGTTATCTTGTGTGCTATATCAATCACCGGAAATTCTTGCCGTTCGCAGAAAACCGTGATTTACAAGTTTACCGCGAGGAAAATGTAGTCATGGAAATCATCGCAGATTTTTTTAAGCACTGCTGCTTTTGCGAACCATGCTTAATCGTCGGTGCGGTTCCCCTGTTGAAGTTGTCAAGTAACAGACTGAACAGAGAATCGGCAAACGTCAAGGTCCTTTATTTTATCGAAAGTGATAAATTGAAAGAATAAAGGATAACGTTTCTTCCGGCTGGTGAAAAAAAAATTATTATTATTATTATTAGTCGTCAGGTACTTTCTTTAAAAAAATCACGTAAGGCTAAAAGCTAAAAACTAAATTCACTTCTCCAATGCATGTTCTTGAGATTTTCGACTTGTTGCTTCCGACAGCTGCATTCCTTTAAGGGTTTGAGGTCAGTAGTGGCAGTGGCCAAAAACGGCTTCGTGTTTTGAAATTGCAACGGATGGAAATTTCGTTTTTGATATTTTATTTGATGTATTTTCAACTGATCCTTGATCCTTGACCCTTGATCCTTGATCTCTCTTTTCCAGGAAACCATAATGATTTGTAATGATTAGAAAATTACGCAGCCGTACGTACGTACTCTCATATTGAGCTTGGGCATCTGGATGGGACACGGATCCGGATGTCGGTAAATCTGATTTGATTGTTATCGATTTTTTTACCGATTTCATCGATTTATATCGGAAGATACATTCTGTTTATGAAACGATGAAAACTGAATTCATGCAATCAGCAAATTTACTGAGAATTGAGTTGCAATTGAGAGTCGAATGACCAAACATTTATCACTGTATATTTAAGTAACTCTTTAAAAAACATTAATATCTCTTTTTTAAAACCAGGTTTAAAATCTTTTTCTGGTGACTGATATTGGCCAGGTTTGTAGGCGGTCAGGTTTTCAGGATTTAGATTTCCCACCCTTTCAAAATGACGTCGTTGTAGTTCGGGGTGTAGTTGTATCCCGGAGTAGTCAATAGATAAGAAACGAAATCGATAAAAATCGTTAGCAATCAAGTGATTTTTATCGATCGGTAACGGAAAGCCTGAATCCTGTTTTGAAGGAATGTCTGAAATTTAGGCTAGGAAATCTTTATCTAAGGTAGTATTTCTCGTGATACTTGCCTGTGAGAACTGAATGTAACTGAACTATGTTTTTGTTGTTATAATTATGTACAAAATAAAGGGTTTTAGAGAGAACGTTGCCTGTGTAGTAGTTACCACATTGTTGGCTGACCGGTTGTTACTGGTGGATGTGTTTTCTCAGCTGCACTAGTAAACTCATGCCAAGAAAACAGCAAAGGTAGACTTCCGTTATATAAATCGTTAAAATCATGAAAAATCAATATTATCTGACACAGCAATTTAGTTTATCGATTTTCAACCGATTTCCGTTATCAATCAATAAAAATCACTTTATTGCTACCGATTTTTATCGATACAGGTTTTTATCGATTGACTACTCCGTGAATTATGCATGATATACACTCGCATTAAAAAGCAAATACCCCGAGTAGGATGAGAAAATATTATAGCGGTGAAATCCTGTTTTGTAGTGTATTGATGTGTTACGTTTCTCAGAATATTGTCGCAATTACTGGAACTCTACGGTTAAATAGATTAACTTTGTTGTGTGTATCCAGCCTGCAAGCAAACTCTCCTATTTGGGCGAGCGAAGAGCCGGAGTGGTGAAGCCTGTTCGCAAATAAAATAGAGGCAATGTATGAAAGGTCGCACGTAAGCGTCAGAGTAGAACCTCGCTCAACTTCAGGTTTAATCTCAACCCTTTATATCTTGCCTCTATTTTATTTACGTGATTAAATTTTCCCTGCATTAACGTGCGGAGCCAAAAACGCATCAGTGGAAATCCACCCTAATATTGGTTTTGTACAATGACAATCACGCACTCTACTTGGAGGGTCCCTTGCCGGGGGGTACTGCCATATATGGGCTATATAGGTATGTGCCGCTGTGAAGGGTATGGTTTTCAAGCAGTTTACTGTAGGATAGGGTATATAAATCAGAGCGTTTAGGTCTAGAATAGGGTATCATTTTTCAGGAAACTGATCAGTTGGTTGAAGATTTTATCTAGACTGGGGAAACAGCTACTCTAGGACCCTCTAGGATAGGGGGATTTGGGGAGTTTACACTAGTATAGGGTAGCAAAATTGAGCTGAACTAGCTCTGGTATAGGTTAAGGGTTCCAGGGTC
The DNA here is from genome assembly GCA_942486035.1 of Porites lobata. NCBI lineage: Eukaryota > Metazoa > Cnidaria > Anthozoa > Scleractinia > Poritidae > Porites > Porites lobata. The sequence goes on along the minus strand of CALNXK010000047.1, from coordinate 354,267 downwards.
CCAGCGGCACATCCCCACCCAGAAATTCCTAAAGTGCCCCTCCCCCCCCGCGGTCCCTTGTTGTAACATGACGTCGTGGTTTGCAATCGCGCTGGCTGAGATAAGAACCAGACGGATTTTAAGAGAAAAGGCGGACTGCAAGCAGTCTAGTATTCGGTAAAAGAAGATCCTTCACGGTAATTGGTAACGTTAATTTTCCCTCTCCTGTCTAATACTAATAGTAATGCAGGGCAATATAATATTCAACACAATGCACAGTAAGCTATAGAGGTTAATAAAAGTTAATATTTTAAAGTCTTTAGACATAATGGTAAATGATTACACAATTTTTGGCAGTTAATCTAAAATGGAATGTTGCATCCAATGATTGTGCTTTTCGATCGTTGTACCGATAAATTCGAGGTCTTTTTACGTTTTCTTGCCGTGGCTGAGGTTGATTTCTAGTACGTTCATGCTCGAGATAAAAAAAAAAAAAAAACACGGTAGATGCATAAGCGTAACCAATCATAAATGGCGTATGGGTATTTTGTCGATTTTTGACACGGTATTTCGGTATTTGCCAATTTTTCTGACGGTATTGCGGTATTGGGTACCCCCCAATGTCCCCCTCTACTTGGAACATTTCATGTTCATAGAACCGAAATCCGTATCGAGCTTTCCCGGAACGGGTCGATCTACGAATTCTATCGCTTGAAAGCGTTGATTACTTTGGAAAAAGTGATTACTTCAGTGGTCGAAAAAAAGAATAATCTTAATGAGCAAAACGTCGAGGTTTACTGGAAAATAAGGATCGGTGATGGAGAATCGGGGATCGAGGATCGGTTAAAACAAACTTGAAAATTAAATGAATAAATAAATCACGCCGTGGATCGTGGTGATGTGGGCCGCAGACTTTCACAGAACATAACCCCGTTCGCTGTACTGAAATTAACACTTTCCAAGCAAGCGAGACTCACGCTAAGTAAGAGCGTAAGTTTGCATAAGTTTAACAAATCGACCACAATCTTGTATGGTCTACACTTTTATAGACCATAGCTCTCGACCAATCAGCGAGCGAGTGTTCGCTCAGTACGTTATTGTAAAAAAATTAATAATAATGATAATAATAATAATAATAATAAAGCAAGTACAAAGACCTAGAACTAGAAATACAGAGAATGTGGCATATGAAAACCGTAGTGATCCCTGTGGTTGTTGGTGCGCTTGGTACAGTGAAGAAGGGTATGGTAGAAAACATCAAGAAAGTATCAGAAAGAGCTAATATGACAGAGATTCAAAAGATCTGCATGCTGGGATCTGCACGAATCCTCAGAAAGGTGCTCAGTGTATGAACAGAATGATTGACTTGAGTGACTGACGCTCTAGGTGCATGGTTTGCGCCCGGCTGATGCACAAAAAGAACACCAGCAAAGACTGTGATAATAGAGACAATAATAATAATAATAATAATAATAATAATAATAATAATAATAATAATAATAATAATAATAATTGTAATAATAATAATAATAATAATAATAATAACAATTTATTTATTTATATAGCACTTATTCCTTAAGAGTCCACAAGCGCTTCACATTAATAAAAAATTGAAAATTGCTTTAGAAGTAAAATAGAACTTGAATATTCTCAAAATCTTGGAACCAATCTCTCACATACTTTCATAAAAAGGTTTGTCTAAGTTAGTTTTACTCAACAGTAAGCCTTTTTGAAAAGAAACGTCTTCAGCGCTTGCTTAAACTGAAACTACTTATAGTATCGCACACTCTCAGCTCCCGTTGAAGGGCATTGCAAAACTGAGGGGCACATATGGAAAATGCCCTGAACCGGTACGATTTTAAATTATAAGATTGTGCCTTCAGAATGGTTTGACAACTCTCGGCTCTTGAGGTGTAAGCCAAACGCCCTAGGACTTCAGTAAATCGTCCACAAAAGAGTAATTCAAGCTACCCTAAACTGAAAATAAAGTGACCATAATTTCCGACTAAAGCAATCTTTTCCTCTCCCGAGGCATTTACTATTCGGGTATAATAAAATGGCATAAACATTTTAATAGCGTCTTTTTCAATCTCGGGCAATCAAATAGTGTGAAGTAGCGAACTCAAAGATTCAGTTTTGTGACTGATAATAAAAATTGCAATAGAATATTTTCGCAACTTCTTTAAAGACCGAAATAAGGTGGTGGAGAGGGTCTCAAAAAATATTCTTTTGCCGCCCTTCGGGCCTCAGTTTGGCCCCTCCCCTGGATCCGCCAGTGAATATTATGCAGCGTGTTTCTGCGAATTATTATTATTATTATTTTTTTTTTTTTCGAGAAAATGGCTGACTATCTTGGTAAAGCAAAATAAGTTAACGAGTGTTGAAGTAGATATTCACAATGATAAGAAAATAATAATTCAAGTTTAACATCAAATGCCATTGATATAATTAAGTTTTCTTACCTGTGTGATGTTTTCTCTTTTGTTCTTGTTTACTGATGTCACTGACCAGAGGCTTTAAATCGGCGCGTTTTCCGGTTTCGGTTAAGTCTTAACCGAAACCTTAGTTTCTAGTCTCGCGGTTTCGCCGCTCGCCGCTCGTGTCTTCGGCCGTCGGCCGAAGACCCGACGAAGCGCCTCGTCGCCAACGCGCGAAAAAACCTCTGGTACCCAGGGTACTGATCAGCGGGCCCCAAACAAACACGCGCGGCACGTATCTCTTGCCAGAAATATTAATAGCGCTGTCATGCAGTCGGTCAAAAAACAAAAGCAAAATAGAAAAAGCGTCCAATGTTCGAGGCTAGCGATCGTTGGCGGCATGTGTTAGAGTAAAATAAATGAAATATCGAGAAATTTGAACAGAATCTTTAAATAATACATTTAATAATTATGTCAAATACATCATAAGTGAAACACGTACGAAAAAACCCATATTCCGCTCGATATTTTCCCTTAGTAATGAAATAACCTCACGACTTACCAGCAATAGAGAGGAGAAGTCGTTACGTCACGTTGCTTGGGATGCAAAATTTCTGGATGACGACAAACCGAAAACGTCAGTTAAAGTTTCAGACTTTATCGATCTTATTCTGCTCCATTTACTTTGTCAAATGTTGGCGAACTTTTCTGGAATTGAATCCGAAAGGACCGTATCTAAGTTTAGAAAAAGAAAGAGTTTTTGTGCTGTGTTCACCTACTTCATAAAGCGGTCGCGTGAAATAAGGAAGTTTCATGTCGCAGTCGTGCAACGACGGCTAAGAAATGTGCAAAAAAGCGTGATTGTTGTTGAAATTTGTTGTTTTGCTTATCTAAACCTGTTGCTTTTTTGCTTTTGTTGTTGCCACCGCCGTCGTAGTTGCTTTAGGGCGCCATTGTTGTCATCCAGAAATTTTGCAACCATGCTAACGTGACTTCACACTTCTCCTCTCCATTGCTCGGCTTAACAAAGCCTAACAACCCGGTGACGATATATTTTATACATAAATAATTTCCTACACTCGTTTAGTGATCGAAGACGATGTAAGTTAAATCGGATTCTTTTTGCCGACATTTTCCCATATTCAAATAAAGTAGGACTTGCCAGGAGTATTTCGTAATTTCGCCATTTTGCTCATAGCTTCCGCAAATACAAACAGAGTTAAAGAGGCTGGGTCACGGCAGTCCAGTTCATTTTGTTTAATTTTGCCAATTACTCATCCTCAATCCTATAGAACTTAAAGTAAGCAAGGAATTTACAGGCAAATTACAAAATCAGAGATCCGAGACAAACAAATATGTCTCCTGAGCATTATTTTTGAAGTTGCAAGCAGCAGGGATCAACTTTGAAAAACTGTTAGGCTGAACAGTTTTCAAAAACCCTAATTTCAATCTTCTTCAGTTTTGCCCATCCGTGGTCACTGCTGTTTCTGTTGTGTTATTTTAATCTCCCTTTAATGTTTTAAGCGGTTATTTTTACGTTTCTCTTAATTTAATGGGCATTTTGTAATTACCTAATTTGGCTGAATTTCGTGACACAGCTCCTTTAAAGTTAAAGAAATTTAGCGAAATCTGCGGCGCCTAGATTCACTCGCGACACCGACGACTTGTATCTTCAAAGTGAAAGTAGATACTGAGAGAAGAAAGGGTCCATTAATAGACCTTGTCACGGGTTTGGAAGCCATCTTGACGAGTAGGCAAGAGCGTGAAAAATTACAGTGTTTGTATGAGAATCCAATGTCGAATACTTAGCTTTCGGTAAAACGGGTGTTCTGAAAATATGTATTGTAACCTAAAGCTTCACTCCTAAGGATTCTACTAAAGAATATGAGGGCGTTACATGTAGCTACATGCGCTAGCACCACTTTTTCTAAATTTTGTATGCATTTGTCTCTAAAACTTGTTCTTCCAGCCAACTAAAATGTCCCGGGAAAATTGCAGACAAATATGTGGAAAATCAGAAGCAAGCGCTGGAGACTGAATCCAAGCACAGTTACGACCCCTGGCAAAATTTGTTAGTATGATCCTTTGTTGTGTAGCTTTAGTCCCGGCTTCAGTTTACAATTCATATTTTTTTCTATTCATCAAGTACTGAACACTATAAAAGAAGGTCGGTTGGAAGGTCTTGGAAGGTCTCCAGCCTTCCCTTCTTTTATAGTGTTCAGTACTCGATGGATAGAAAGTCGACTAAACAGCGTTTAAACCGGCCGTAGGACACAGAGTGACTATGAACCAAAGGTAAGGGAGCTTTTTGAATCAATATTTCGCGTTACCATGATTTTTTTTTCTTAGCGTCGTAGATTCGACTGATTCGAATACATGTGATAAAATTCGAACAATAAGGGCTCGAATCATATGTAATAATGCAAGAAATATCGACCTTCGTTATCTTAAAGGCTACTAGTACAGGTAGACAAACAAGAAGACTTCATATCTTTAAGATTTTTGCATTTATTTGGCATCAGATAATACACTAATAATTCTAGTATATTCCGACCAAATGACCTCTGAAGCCCGAACCCACACATAGTGCGCTTGGGCTGCCTGTGATCCCACAAACAAAAATTTCCCGTATTCCGGATCCCACAAACAAAATTTTCCGTATTCCCGATCCCACAAACAAAAATGTCCTGTATTCCCGATCCCAAAAGCAAAAATTTTCCGGATTACGGAATGTGGATTACCTTGCATGTTGCGAAAAAGGGAGTGTACATCAGTCGTTCATTTGATTCATTTCTATCTTGTTATTTATATATAGTTGCCTGTGATAATCAAGAATGGGGTTGCTGTTGGTTATTGCTTTGATATTTACCACCGGAAACTTTGTCGAAGTCTCAGCTACCGACAAAACCATCTGTGACGTGATGCCAAATAACAAAACTTGTAATCAGGATCCCTGCGACCAACCACCATGCTCGCTCCAGTGCAATCAGTCGTATGATGGCTGCAGCCAGAATTGCAATGCGACTACATGCAACACCTTGGCTTGTAGTTCCTCGGAGACCTGCGTACAGAGCTGCGACGGTGGCTACTGCAACGAGTTTAGGTGCAATGCTAAGGATTGCCTACAGTCCTGCTTTATGGGTGGAAATTGTACCACCATGAGGTGCACAAACTCGATGCCTGGTAGCAGCTGCAGGCATGGTGGAAATACGAAGGAGTTGTTCTGTGATTCTGAAAATTGCTACCAAGACTGCTTTGACGACTGTAACATGACCTGTTCATCCAGCGTGAAGACGTGCTCTCAAACTTGTCACCATGGAACCTGCTTCTACCAGTGTGATGCACAAACCTGCAGAGTTGACTGCTTTGGTGGCAATTGCCCGCAACTCAAGTCATCGACTACCCCAATCCCTGCCACCTCCAAGATCCCAATTACAAGTGTGGGCATCCGTTACCATGTGGCCATCTCGCTTGTTTCGGGATTATTGCTTGCAGTGGTTGTTTTTATGTGAATCATGACTTTTTTTCACGTACAATCAGAATAATCGGCGACAAAATTTAATAGTTGAGACACTTTTCCCTAAAGAGCCTCTCTGACGTTTTGCCAACTTAAAAGGAAAAAATAAAGCTTTCCCTTATCCCCATCCCCTCCACAAATGGATTGGAGTGGGAGGGGTGTGGCCCATTTGAGGACATCAGGGAGATTTAGAGTCACGTTTAAGGCAAACGGCAAACGTGAATTTGTACCACGTGACCAAGTTTTCTCTTTATTTGTCTTTACATGTTCTTAACTTCTACAAAACAAAAGTAGTTTCACGTTATTTCATCCATAAGAATTGTTTTGGACTGGTTTTAGCTACTCATTTTCTATTTTGAGAAATTCTCAACTTGGGTCTGTCGTTTGCCGTAGACGTGACTCAAAATCTCTCTAAGGTCTCAACAATTTTGTCACCAATTGTCTCTGTTAAAGTCTGTAAACTACGGAAACGTTTAACATAGCCAAAGGAAGTTCAGTCATTATAGTGTGATGAATTGGGTGTATTGTATCCAAATTTACAAGCTAATTAGAATTTAAGCCTGATAGGGTTAGGGAGGATTTCCACTGTCGCGTAATTTTTCCGTGCGTACACACGTAAATTTTAAGCGTGTAAATATAACAGAAACACTGTATGAACGGGTCGCACGTAAACGTAAAAGTTGCCGCGAGTTTCAACCTTTACGTGTATGCGCGACATACCACACTTTGCCTCTACTACGCGCGTAAAATTTGCTTTACGAGCGTACGCACGGAAAAATTACGCGACAGTGGAAATCCACCGTCCCCAAGTAGAGTTTTTGTTACAGCTTTTGCAAGATTAATAATTGTATTTTTTTTCCAATTATTGAAAAGTTATTTTAACCTTTGAAACGTTGTAAAAGATGTTTGAGCTTCAAAGTCAGTCCCGGCGGGCATGCGTTGTATAAAACAACTACCAGCTGCTGCAGTGTTGCTGAATATCCTTAAGCTCGTCTTGTCTCTAAAATGAAGCCGGATTTTCCCAAACTTTCTTGCTAAATTTGGACTTACAAACTGATGGCGAGAACAAAAACGCGGAACAAAGGCCAGAACGGAAAGAATAGGTACTACATAAGACGAAAGTGTTGAACATCAGAAGTATTTAGTAGCATAAGCCAGGTACTTTACAGACGAGGCTCAAACACAATTAGAACGCAACATTTGAAGTGGCGCGTCCTGGGGAGCTTCAGTAACGACGACGGCGACGGCAAAAATGCAATAGCTAGGATAGTTTAGCAAAAACAACAACTTTGCGCGTGCATTACGCTTTTTTGTACATTTCTGTTAGCTGTCTTGAACGACTACAACGTCAAAGTACCTAATTTCACATTTTGTCGAGGACGGGAGCACAAGACAAAAACAAGTTTTCTTACGCCTTGCGTAAAAAATTCCACAGCTGCGCTTGTTCCTTTTCGTAAATCCGGCCAAACCTTCAATGTTTGCGACGATCATTATTTTTAGTCATATTATGGCTTAAATACAGGCGTTTAGTATTTGATTGTAAAACTCCCTGAAGAAGTCTACGTTATTTAGACGAAACGCGTACGAGAATGAACAAGTTTTACAGCAACAGTTCGCAGAGTGCGGCTCACTAGTTTAGTTTTAAAAATTTTTAAAAATTGGAGGTCGGTTGGGCACGGGAAGATTGTGGGCGCAGAATCCCCATCCGGTATACTTTTCGTGCCGGCGCAAATGCTATCTGTTATAGTATGAAACATAGCCTGAGTTCCTATTCTCTTAAACGGAATGATATTAGAAAAAAAGCACCGGCCGATTTGGGGCGCGTTTGGCTACGATAACTTCATCTCGTCACGAGACAGCTGATTTGCCGTACATTTCTGTGAATTCTCTTACCATCAAACGTTTATTATATTTACATACAAGGACAAAGATTACCCATGTTCGGGTTATGATCATAGCTATGAGATGGTTTTGTCACCACTTTACCACTTCTGTCCTCTTCCGGACCTCCCTCTCTACCCTAGAACCCCCTGCATAAAACACTGTGTCATCTGTCCGCTACGTTCAACAACAAAGGTCCAGATCGTACCTTTTGAGTCTGTCTAAATTGGGGGCGTTTTTTTGTTTTTTATTGTTTTTTTTTTGCTTTTTTTTAGTTGCCCAAAAGCAATCCTAAAAATAAACTTATCACGATTTATCGACTCGCCACCTACGACGTCACTTAAGCTTTACTTGATGCTTTCCCAAAGGCTGATGCAGTCTCTTTTCAGCTTGTTTCCACGACCAAAGTCAAAAGTCGGGCTAAACTGGAAACGGTCTGGGATTCTTTGAGGATATTTTTCTGCGATTGAAAGGTGCTAGAAAGTCATGGAAATTTTTGCATTTCCAAGTTTAAATCACACTGGACGTGTCTCTAGCCTGACGTAACAACTTTCAGGTTACAATTATTGGAAGACGAACTGTGTGCATGCCGGAGATATTACGTGTCACAGCAACCGGCAGTGCCAGTTGAGGAAACCACTCTGTCCTCCTTCTCTCTTTGACGGTAAGAGTTCTTTGTAACGTATTCAGCTATCATCACGTGGTGGACCGGACCTGTTCTTTCGTGACTCCTGTGCTTTTTGGCATCTTTTTATTGGAACTATCTTCAATTTCCTTGGCTTTATAGTAGTGAGGTGCTACCTCCAACAGCCACTTGTTCTCGATCTCAATAATCTAAAAACACAGAAACGTAAACACGACAAATCAGGAACTCTGATCTTGACCTCGAAAAGTCGCCCCCCATTTACTTTCCAACTGGAATTTCCGGGAAATGAAACTGGCACTAACATTGTACAGTCCGTTAGAAACTACGCTTTAAGGTCTCAAAATCATGAAACTATTGACCTTACTCATACGACCCTACCTGTCTCATAAATTCTTTGGTGGTAAACACGAGCTCGTGGTAGATCACCCATCTTGGCTGCTCTTGGAACAAGCTGCTGTTCGGGTGAATCTGGACTGTCTAAAAAGCAAAGGAAAAAAAGAAAAGAAAAGAAACAAAACATATATCATGAAATCATGGAATCGTATACATCTATCGTGCGAAGCACAGAGGTCATAAAAATTTTTATTCTATAGACATCCCCCCCACCAATTAATTTATGCAAAATGTCAAGAGAGTAGAAAAGACTTTGTATTATGATGAATGGAGTTTAATCCACCAACCTGCTGATGTTTCACTGTCCTGTACTGGCCACTCCTACCCAGTCTTGCCGTATGGTAAAAGTATCCTGCGGTAATGGCCTGTAAACCAACAACAAGTAAGTCAGTGTAAAATCTCAGCAATAATGATAGTCAACTCCTTTAATGGACAACCCTATAGGAGACATCAACGTTTACAAACATTGTTTTTGTTACTCGAACTTGTAACGAGTGAAAAAAACGAATCTTTGGTTTCAAGAACTAATGCCCTTCTGGTTGGCACATTAATATCACTAGGTGACTTCAGCGTGAGTATCGCGACAAGACGAACACCACCCTAAAGGCCGATACACACGAGGGATTTTGCTCCTGGAGCATGCTCCAGGGGCACGCTCCGGGAGCAAAGCTTCTCCGTGTGTACCAACTATTTCATGGGTATACTTCATCCTCGGGAGCAGAATTTCCACCCCGCAAAATGCTCCACGATATTTAACCGGTTAAATATTTGGGAGCAAACTCCCGGGGCAAATTGCCCAATGCACAATGTAGGGCGAACGGATGCTTCAGACAGTCACACAGACAGTAGGCTTTGTGAGTGCCGCCGAGGACCAACTCTGGGTGTAGATAATTAAGTCCATCATCATATAAGAAGAGTGGATGAACGGTAGCCACTACCCGCCTTGACTAGCCTTTGCTATTTCCATTTTGTAGGTAGCGAGGAAATTAAAATGCTAGTGGGTAAAAACAAAATGACAAAAAAAGGCACTAGCGAGATTTTTTACGAAATTGAAAGAGCCTGTCTCACAATGTTAAAGTTAACTCTCCTCGACATGTGACAATAGGCAGATTAAGCAAAAGAGAACGTCACGAGAGCAACGCTGGCGCGCAAGCGGCGCGCCCAGGTTTAAAATTCGTATAAACCAATAGCAGAGCAGAACATAAAGCACCGGAAGTCGCGTTCAGTCCTTACCATGCACTTCGCGTTATCATTTGACGTTTCGTGGTTACTGCTAAATCTGCCATATGTTTTTGCGCAGAAACGTTGCTATTTATTAATAGGGAGCTTAAGCAACAACGTTTTTGAGCGACGCACGTCAACCGGAAGTGGCCTTTTTTCATTTTTTGACGGTGGTTTCGCGCAAATTTTCAGTCAAATTGCCTGTATAACAGTAAACAAGCTAAGGAATACAAATTTTATATCATCAAGGCATGTTAAGAGGGGAAATACCTCACTTCCGGTTGACGTGCGTCGCTCAAAAACGTCGCTGCTTAAGCTCCCTAATATCTTAATCCGGCCAAAGGAAGCAGTTACCTTTCTAATCGGCACTGAATCATTCGGATTAGAAGATATCTCAATCTCCACTCTCTCCATCAGTCCTTCCAGCTGCTCACGAACATCGCGGGCTCTCTTCATAGAACGATGCTGAATAAAGTTTTCATAACACCACTGAGTTGAGTAATCTGTCTCTGCCCACTGATCATAAACATTCAAAAGGGTCAGGTGGTCCCCGCCGGGACGGAAGAAATTCACACGCGCGGTGTCCGCGTGCACGACTTTGTCTTTAGGACGATAGAAGATGGCGTTGTTGACGGATAACATGGCGGTGATGGTGAGAATCTGCTCTACGCACTTGTATCTACAAATCAAATTGGAGGCAGATGTGTGAAGGAACTGCTTCTTAGGGTTTCCTAATACGTCATATTTCTTACTTAGAATACAATTATCTTTTTCGGCATTTCTTTTGTAGGAAACTATATCACACACTCCAACAATATTTCGTCAACTACGCAAAACTTCGAACTGGGTTTGGCAAGCTCGACTAGGCAACGTTATTCCAACCGACCCACTTCTTAATGTCTGGCACACTGCGAAATAGGCATATCTTTGCGTTGGAAGAAAACTCATCAAACGCAGGAAGGTCTGGAACGTGTCTCGCGAGACTCACCACTTTTTTCATTCTCTGTTTTTCGATACGTTTTCGTGATGTATGCTTGATATACTCTTTATTGAAAAGCTCAGATTAAAAAGCTTATTCTGCTTTCAGGAAAAGAAAAAAAAGTGAGGGAATCTGTCAAAAGTACTTTCTTTTGCGTACTTTTCAGACGCTATCAGCATTTTTGACATCATTGGTTCCACAGGAAACTCTGCCATGCGACGACCGAGCTACAAAGAAAGAAAACGGTAAATGATTATTAAAAACCACACAATTTGCTTTACACGTATGCACGAAATGCCGCCCTGATGGATCTTCTGTCACCATATGCACAAAAAATTGCTTTGAAAGTAACAACCTGATGACCAGCTAAGCTGTTAATCTGAAAAGCGGTGAAAATCCTTCACGACTGCAGAGAAAATTGAATCACTCTTTTTTTTCTGAGTAGATCATTCTACTATTCGCCACTTTAGAAATGAGATGGGAACTCGAGCCGAAAAGCGTCCCACAATTGTCTCTGGGATCGCTACTGGGGACGCGCCGATCAGCTATTGGCCATTTTTTCCCTGTCCCTAGCAACAGTCCCAGAATTCATTGCAAAAGTTAACTCGACCCATTCTCCCTCTCGTTTCTTAAGTGGCAAACGCTCCTTGAAACTGATAACGCGCTTTCATTTCTATGTTTAAGATACCCATCTGTGTCACTTTGTCCATTTCTTAAAAAAGAGTGATGGGCTTAATAACAGTTTCGAACACCTAAGGAAAGTGGTTTATTACTTACCTTGGTAAGTTCTCCGTGATGATTCAGTGCCCCCAATGCATAGAGCTGTTCAAGGGCAATGATCAAAGTTTCCGCTGGAGGGGGATCCATGAAATCGAAATGAATCAAATCGTTGATACCCAGACTCTTGAGAAGAAGAACCACGTTCCCTAAATTTGTTCTTTGGATCTACAGAAGGCAAAATGAAATGAAATATAAAACTTTTTGATGACCACTCTCGGATAATAGTTCTTGGAAACATGGTAGACGAACGGGATAGTGCGTAGAGCTCCATGCAAATAGTATTTCTCCATATGTTAAATACTGGCAGCCTCTTCCACAGGTGAACGGGTGAACGTGACGTTATTGGGAACCAAGTTTGGCCAAAGCAATGAAGGTGGATCCACTGGAGAAGGGGAAGGAGTTGGTTTGGAAAGGAAAGGGAAGACTCTTTTATCCCCCCCTTCCCCTTCCCAAAGGCTGTCCCTCAAGCCTTGATCGAAGGCTAGGTGGCCCCCATCTTCTATGATCAGCTCGTTATTTGGTTGTGTAATGTAGTTACTTCCTTTGGAGTTTAACTCGGCAGACTGAGTGAGAGTGTGTGTCTGATGGTGGGAGAGAGCCTTCCACGCGTTGGAATTGCAAGTAGCAAACAACAGACAAAATCCACGACAAACGGCGGAAGAATTCCGACAACAAAGAACAAAACAACACAACACACATACACACACACACACACACACAAACTATACTCTCTAATCACACGGCGCCATGCGCTACCCTTGCGCTTGTCACAAAGGCTACAACATGCTTTTGCCACCACACTGGTTTAAAAAAGTGGACAAGTAAATCGTAGTTACCTCAGGAATAGTGTTGTCTTCCAGCTCGTTCTTGTACGCCCACGCTGTGTACATCCTAAAACATTTGCCTGCTGCCACGCGACCAGCACGTCCTGCACGCTGATTGGCTGATGCCTGAGGAGACGAACATTCCACACTGGACATAAATCAACCAGAACATTTTTCAAATATGGGTAAAAGGGAAAGGCGTTTCTAAGTCGTGACCTTATACCGGTGGTTGGAGCATGGATCACCTGAAAGCACTGTGCTACTACCCCCGGATAGCATGCTGGTCAATCGCCTAGTTACCCCCAGCAGATATCCCGGGGGAACTCCCATATAAAAGTGACGTAGATGCTCGTCGTCTCTCTTTGGGGTATAAATTGCAGATTTTGGTCTCACCTAGGGTTTTTGGTATGGAAAGTCACTATAATTGCCCATTCAGGTCTCGCTTAGTACTGTGCAGAAAGAAATTCACAAAAACTGCCCTGACCTTGACCTCACAGAAATCTCCCTTAGGGGTCAGTTTAAGCTTGAGCCACACCCACATTGGTCTCTCTTAGGGGTTTAATTTGAATTTTCCGACGAGCGTTTAAAATCCGGGGCTATAGATCCGAAGTTAGAGGTCTTAACCTCTCGGCCATCACGCTTCCACTAAACTGATTACACAAGACATAACTTGCAAAGTTGTAGGTTACCCTACTGCCTCGCTTTGTTGAAAACTCCTCCTTTGAAGTTATTTTATCGTATGGCGCTTTAGGAACAAGGGGATGTAGAGGCAATATGCCCCTACAAAACTAACAGGCAAGTGCCGTCAATATTTATAGTAACTTTTAGTTTATATTCTTAATGCCTACTGATTGCAGTACAAGTTGACTCCTTGACTTGCTTGCTCGTGTTGTGATTTAAAAGCAAGATTCCACTGGCCTGTTTCGCGACTCGAGCATCCTATGGTTGCGTTGGTTGCGTTCACAAATTATTTCAAGAGATCAAAATAAACAAGACTGTTTCAGAGGAGATCTTACTTTAGAGATGGGTGTGACCAATAGTGATTCCATTCCTGTGCGAGGGTTGTAACTCTTCTGTTTACAAAACCCTGGATCAATAACGTAGATGATGCCATCAATAGTCAAAGAGGTCTCGGCAATATTAGTGGCAAGTACAACCTGATAAAAGTAAACGAAAAACACTCTAGAAACCAACTCGAAAGATTTAACAATAAATTATACAAATTTAAACGCTAAATAGGTATCCCCGTCCTACGACGGCATTCTTCTGGTTCATCACGCGCTCTTCCAACCCCGCCCCCCCACCCCCCCTCCACACCTCCTCCCTCGTCAATATGAGGCGGACTGCGTTCTTTTGGCCCATTAACTGTCACTCGCCTTTGTTGATTTGAGGTGGACTGCGTGACGAAACAAAAGCATGTCTGTATTGGAGGATAAATGGTCACGAGTAATCCGGGACTTAAGTTTTTGTGTCCTTGTTTTTAAACAACGCTGGATCATGGTAAAGTAAGATTTAGCTCATACACCTATCCAATTTGTTTCGGTTACTTTGCATGTTATCGCATAAATTTTCAACACCAGTAAAACTGGAATATTTAAAATAAACATCTCACACAGCTCTCCGGAAAGTCAGTGGAGAAACGGGCCGAAGGAATTAACATGATTAAGACGCGTAAGGCAACCTCAGCTTTTAAACATTTCCTCAGATTGACCGGGTGTTTTGAAAATTGTCAAAATAATAGTTTGTATTTCGATCCTTTGTTCCCCGTTTTTTTCTTTTGCCAACTCACTTAAAATAATCACGTCAACTTGTCTCTACTAAATTGTGTATTTGCTTTACTCTAAGAAACCTACCACGCAGTTTGTCTAACCTTTCTGGCCCCAGGAGGGGTGGGCTCAAATATCTTGGCTTGCAAATCCGACGGCAGGTTGGCATAGATGGGCAAAATGATGAGCTCATTGATCTTGGATCCCAGCTTGCGTGTCCTCTCCTGCAATAGCTCCTGAGAAGCTTCGATTTCTTCTTGGCCAGTTAAAAACACCAGGATGTCACCCGGTGGCTGGGTCACGTGAATTTGTAACACAGTTACCACAGCAGCTTCCAAGTAATCAGCTTCAGGAGCCTGGGGAAAGTTCAGTTAAGAAGTTGTTAACAAGCTAGTCACCATAACCGCCAAAATCTCCGAGTAGTTTGGAATATTGTTGAGAGCAGAACACGGCTAAAAACTGCTGGAAATACGGCCAGAAAAAGGTACACTCATGGAAAAATTTCACAGCCCTGTCTGATGATATCTGTACGCTCTCATCTGAAAGTTTGAAAGAGTTTGCCATACTTACTACATGTTAAGGTGTTTTGAGACAATAAGATATATTATTGTGGCATTGTCGATTTTCACATCGTGGGGGACTGGGTACGAGTTTGCGTGTTATAGGATTATCAACACTAGACCAAAATAGTCAGAAAGAGCAAACCGAGCTTCACACAATTCCAAGCCTGGTATCAATTGGGCCAATACTGACCAAGATAGAGCCAGAATAGGTGACTCAATCAGAAACAAAATAGTAACACATTTCTCCTCTTGCAGACCTCTGCTTGCAGAGGAGGGTTTTGTGTCCTGGGGTCTATCTACACAGGGGAAGAAAATTTTTGTATTTGCAACAACTGCGGTAACAATCATTGATCCAGTAAACAACAAATTCTAAACTAAGCTCATGAAAAATATAATGCTGACATTATATGAACAGGAAGGTACAGGGCTTTCATTTCGCAAACGTGAGCTACTCCATCTGGCTACAGTAGCCAATCTACCCTAAAACTCAGTTGATAAAACCGCCTCTTGGTTTGTGAAAAAAATACATTTTGCGACTTACTTTAGTGTAGTAGATGTTCACGGGGAATCTTCGGCCGGGAATTCTAAAGATGGGCGCGTCGTCAAAAAACTGAAAGTCAAAGAAAATGAAACAACTCAGAGGGATTCGACAGTTTTTACACTTCTCTGGTCATAGGATCGCGATATATGTGTGGGTACATTTACATGTAGCGCGTTCCACTAAAGCTTTGCGTTACTATTCTGTATCACGCGCTTTGTGTTACTAATGCGTAGCACGCGCTTGGAAGTAATGGGCGTAAGAGAGAACGGGTGCAGCGCGCATTACTTCCAAGCGCCTGCTACGCAGGCTATGTAGGTTCCTTTAGGACTATTGTGCGACCAATACATGCTACCACAATTTTGAAAGAAAAGGTGTGGCTTCTATAAAGGGAAATATGTCGCACCATTGGCGGTGGAATAAAGCACAAAAATGACGTTTTATACCAAATAACAAAAGCTTTCCATGGGAACGTCGCGTTGCTAAGGACACTCCAAGCTTCAAAAACCTAACTGCAAATCAAACTTCAATATATTGCTAGTTTGCATGTAACGATGATGTTTCGGGAAAATCATGTTCAAGTGTATTTCTTCAAGGTTAAGAATTGGTAGTCAGGCAGTTGGAAGACCATGAAGCCACCTTAACTCTGATCACTGCCAGAGTGAATGATGGAGTCTCGAAAGGTGATGTTACACGAGACGATTCGCGACGACGATTCTTAGCACAACACAGCGCTGCAATGTTGGAAAAATGTTGCAACCATTCAAAACAATGTCGTAACAATGTTGAAATGATGTGTTGCGTTTAATATCGTCGTTGCAAATCGTCCTGTGTAACATCACCTGTGACTAGTAAGGTGGTTCTAACTTTTGAGTCTATGAAAGTCTAAAATTCAACGGTATTACCATTCATATGAAACCTCTTTCAAAGAACTTTCAAATGGTACTATTTGTTTTTCGGCATTTTACACAGTAAAAATTTAGGACGTCTCTTAAATTTAACTTTGATTACCGTTATACTTTGCTTTTCATAAACACGCGAATTTTGAAGTTCAAAAGCCAACTGACGTTTGCGTTTTTTGCTGCCATCAATCACCTTAGCGAACCTCTTAGGAAACAGAAGTTTACATCAACGAGTTCAGTTTAAGGCCTCGCTAGAACAGTTTTATATTTTCAATTATGCTGCTGAAGGACAACAGGAACAGATCATGATTTGTGATTTGTGATTGGTGAATTTCGATCTATTATGTGTGTTTCTGTGTTTCAAGGTTCGTTGCTTGTGATCGTAATTATGATTGACGGCAGCGAAAAACGTAATTGCGAAGGTGGCTTTTGAACTTCAGAGTTCGCGTGTTTTTGAAAAGCGCAGCAAGCGAGGAAAAGGTTTAAGAAAACGCTCGAGACCTTACCTGGGAGAACTTGTCTGCATCTAACGTCGCACTGGATATCAGAAGCTTCAGATCTGGTCTAAAGCGGGAAATGTCCTTCACTAAACCAAATAACACGTCAGTGTGCAGTGTACGTTCATGTGCTTCGTCGATGATAAGAACACTGAAAAACAAGAATTTTTTAATTGGGTCCAAAAGCAAACGTAATCAATCAGCCATAAACAACATATACGACAAAAACTAGTTGCAACAAACTGAAGCCAAAACCCACAGCTCTATGTTTTCTTAAACTACGCACCCTACACCATTATATAAGAATCGGAAACGATAGCCTCGCAAAAATTCAGTTCTCAGACTTGAAGATATACTGTCCAAACATTGTATATGCGGAACACTGATTTGGAATGTGGCAAGCAGTGCAAGTTTTAACTCTACGCAGGAACTGCAATCGATGATATTTGGGGCAAAAACAAGCCTTTCCTTCTGAAGACATTGAAAAGTTTGTTAAACGTACCTGTAGCCTGCAAGATCAGGTTCACCCAAGAACTCACGCAAAAGCATTCCATCCGTCATGTACTGTAAACGAGGAGGGAAGAACCGTCAACTTATCTCACAATAAGGTTCAAGCAACGCATGCAAGTCGAGAAAGAGAAAGAAAACGTCGTCATATGTTTCTGACCTCCATGCAATATAAAAGTCGCATAAATAAATTTCACCTCGTGTTTGTGCAGCGACGGCAAGACTGAGAACAGGAGCATAACGTTTTAGTGCACGTGTTATGCACGTGACAAGTTTCTGCTTTGCCAGTAAGCTTAGACCCCATTTACATAGGGCTATTTACATAGGGATACGTTTCTGGGAAACTGCCCACCTTCTCCTCCCTAAGCCAAGATTTTGCCCTTAAGCCAACATTTTGCCCAAAGTGGGAAGTAAGTGTTAAAGTTGGCTTAGGGGAGGGGTAGGTGGGTAGTTTCCCAAAAACGTATAATAATCCAAGAAAACCTGCCCTGGGTAGAAGGCTCACCCTCCCAGACCACTTTGCTCGAGCCAACAGCGCTCGCATGCGGCTCAGTTATGAAAGCCAAGGTGCTTATAATGGAGAAGCGATGGACCGACTAAAGCTGTAGGAGGGTGAACCTACAGGTACATCGGCTAAGCGGGTCACCGTTTTAGGCAAGCCAACTTTTGGTTTCTCATGTAAACGGTTCGCCACGTTTCGTAAGGGAATACCGTGTGGCAAGAAATTTTTGCGGGAGTAACAGTTTATTTTTGCGGACGTGCGATTTTTGGTGTTTTGCGGGAACTAATTTTTGCGATTAGAACAGATTGGTTTTTCTTGCGGGGAATTAATTTTTGCAATTTTCAGAAAGTACCCAGTACCCAGCATTGTATTATTTTCGTTTTTATTCAGTACGTTCAATAGAAAAACATATTTTCAAGCAATAAGCCAGTATTTCGTTGTTTCTGAATAAACGAGACAAGTTGTGATTGAACAGACACGATTTCTTAGCAATGTATTTTTGTGTAGAGAATATTTACTCTGGAGTAAATGTTTGCGGGAAAAATGAATATTTGCGGGAACTTATTTTTGCGGATCGCAAGAGAAACCCCCAAAATCGCAAAAAGTCACTGAAAAGTAGAACCCGCAAAAATTTCGTGCCACACGGTATATGAAAAGCTGGCTCACCCAGGGTAGCTCGGGTAGGCGGGTGACCCTGCCACCTGAAACAACTTTTCTCCAATATCAATGGGGCTTTATAGCCTGCCTCGCAGCCGTATTTTGGAATGTCACGCAACGTTGGGGGAAACGTTGCGTGACATTCCAAAAAACGGCTGCGAGGGAGACTACTGGGCTTTAGTGTTTTTTTTCGTCGCCTTAGTGGCTGTTTATGCTCCCCTTTACGTAGGTAGGGGTGGTTAATGTCTCACCTTTATTATCGTACGCTCTGAGCAACAATCCTCGAATCGTATACTATACCCAACCTGAGGATACACACGTGAATAACATAATATCACTTATTATGCACTGTACAGTGTACTTGCTACCTGTCTTCTCATTTGCTAAGATCCTACAGTTAATTGTGGAAATCAGCGCATCTTACAGATTTCTGAGGTAGTTATGTACTGGCAGATAACTGACCAATCAGTTGACTGCACGCACAGGGCATGATTCCTAGGAGCAATGTCAGTCCGAAGCAAAGTAATAAAGAAAATACGTATTAATATTATAAGTTTCTCAATGTAAAGAGAGTAAGGCTTCAAGAAAGTTGATAGCAACAGGATACAGTTCATTAAAACAATAGTAACAACAACTGAACAGCTTTCAGGACAGATAGCACAGTCACATTTTTCTGCATTTGCAAATACAGTGTAATTAATAATTACTGATTAATAATTATTGAAGTGTTGAAATACAGGTAAAAGTTCAAATCACCTTCTTATACATGGTACATTTATATCCGCGTATTTGATATGTATTGCTAAAGAACAACTGATACTTGATGGAGCAGATTAGCACATTTATAGGTTTAATTTTTTCAGCACTCGCCTCATTTCCTAGTTTTGTCCCCATCTCTTCTGACACTCTTGCCGCTACACTCATTGCCGCGACTCGCCGAGGCTGTGTGCAGCCAATTTTCATCTTGTTTTTTGTGAAACCCTAAAAATTTATGAAATATAAATCAACAAAATGCAACGTCTTATTAACTTTAACTTAAGGGACATCAGAGGGACAAAACAGGGACCCTATATAGACAGCTGCACACCCCCCCTGTTAGCCGTACTAGCGCTGATCATGCAACAACAACTTTAACCCTTTAAGCCCCAGTATCCACATACAAATTCTCCAAACTGATCTCCGTACATTTCCTTTGAGAATTAGTTGAGAGAATTTAATAAAACGTCAAGGCATTTTCAAGGCATTTTCTCTTTTCTCACAACCTTATCTCTTGACAATGTATGGACATTGTTAAGAGAAAATTGCTGTTGGTCACTATTGGGACTTAAAGGGTTAAACGGCGTTTTAAGCTTAGAGATCCACAACATTTACACATTCCTTTGAAATTTGAAATTCGAAAAATCTTTACATGCTGTATCAAAGTCTTTTCACTTAAGCTGACATTTTAAGCAAGAAAAATCAGTATTTTAATGCAATCTTTTTTGCAAAACCAGAACTGATACGAGAGCATAACTTTGATTGCCACATTTTGGGACCTAAGACTTTATCTTTTTATCAGTGCCGGTAACGAAGAATTTTTTTATTTTTCTTCAAAAAAGATATTTTGTAAGAGGAATAGAAAACCATCTGCTGTTTTTGCATAGCCTTATACAAACAATCCAGGGGTTGGGAGAATTCTCACAAGTTATGCAAACACTCAATTTTGTCTCGAGTTGGCCCGAAAGACCCAAAAACTCCACACACCATATTGCATTACAGGCTATGCAAACACAGAAAACATTTTCTACTGCTACATAATATGTAATTAACAAACCATAACATTAAAAGTTTCTGGAATATTGCATGAGGGTTCAAAAATGTAGTTACAAATTAAGTACAGTGTACATACCGCTTCATGCAAGTATTGCGGAATCTGAGTGGTTTTTCCAGATCCAGTTTCTCCCTCAATTATTATCACCTACAAAGTAGTATTGATAGTAACTGTTTATTACAGCATAAACAGTCAATAAGTAAGATAAGTACAGTGTATCATACAGGTTCTACAGGCTTAGACTACCCAGTATTCCCCATGCATACAAAGGGTTGCCAGTCTTAAATGACTCTCAGTAAAATCTCCCATGACCAGTAATCAGTACCTGATGGTCTCTTATTGCTTGGATGAGATCATCTCTGTAAGGATAAACTGGTAAGCTCTTCTTTGTCTATAAAAAAGCAACAAATAATATTGTATTGAAAGAAACAACATTAATACAGGAGTAAATATTGCCGATAGTAATACATCTCCAATCAGCTCACTTCATACAGTCAAACATACACATGTACATGCATCTGGTACCAATAATAAAGCAGACATTATTGAGTATGTAGAATTTACCGTTTTGGTTTTGCATGAGCCTCACATGCAACAACTTACCTCTTCAATTGTCAACCTCTTCTTCTGAAACTCATTCATCTCTGGTTCCTGCAAAGAAGAACAAAAAATCTTTTTATCATGGTGTTGAATGAGAAAAAAAAGAAAATGAGAAGACGATAGAAGCAACAAACTGTAACAGCTGCAGACCTTTGCAAAATGAGCAAAACAAAATGAAAAAAACATATCCAGAAAAACAGCAGATCAAAGGACATTCAATACAACTTGAAAGCCATACGCAAGGCTGTCATAAGGTGGGGAAATGGAAAACATGTTAATTTGTTACTCTATAAAATATAACTGACAAGCAAGCTCTGATCCTGGGATTTCTTGGGGCAGGGTCCCCAGGAGAGCTTTCTCGCTGGCTACAGCTGTATATGAAAATTAATAAAGAATGATGCAAAAGCATGTCTGATTAAATGCCTGGAGCATCACAGTCATAAGAGCTCATAATATTACTTCTAAGAAGACAAAATACCTGCTTTTCCTTAGTTCCTGGGATTTGTTCAGCCATTACAAAATTTATTTGGTCCTCATCAACAACTAGGTCATAGTCTTTACTCTAAAATGCAGTTTGAAAAAGAAATAAAATACATGTAATTCTATGTCAATAATAATTATTTACCATGATAAATAATAATAGCGGAGCTCTCATGAATGCGAAGTGCGTGCAGCAGATTTTGTTATCTGTACCTAAATGTATGCGTCCTGCGTCCCGCTTCCCTGACACATGAAAATCCCCAAATACGCAAAATAATTCACAGCATGCATCTTGTAGGACCCAAACATCGATCAATCAATCAATCTGAACATGTGTTTTTGTAGCAATATCCTGTTCACGTAATTTCTGTAGCAGTTATTATGGCGATTGTTTAACGTTGCATATTTCTTTTAGCCTTTATAGAAGAACTACATTTTAATTTCAGTATACTGTAATAAAGAGTTTGGGAGTTTGTCTTCAGATTAACTGTCTGGTTACATTAAGACCCAACCATTTTCAATTTCGGACTCTTTTTTTTTTAACTGGGACTCATGATTTTTCACAAGATGAGTCCAAGGACACACCATAACTATTTGTAACAAAATCACTGTATGAATCCATGAAATTTTGGCAGTTATTTGTAGTCACTTTCACTTGACCATACAATTGTCCATCCACCCACCCATCAGTCCGTACCACAGGCATACAAATGTAAAGTAACTCTATCAACAGGTATGGCAACTCAAATGCAACTCAAGGGTTTTTTTTGGCAGGAAATCACAGGGCCACCTGCTTTGTGTGAAGCAGAGACAACTAAAGAGTCAATAAAAACAGAACAGAAAGTGGAAATTGTGTCTCTATCCATGATGTATAAAATATTAAGCTTAGATTAATTGTCAAGTACAACAATCAAGCCACAAAAAGGGAAAAAGAAGCAGAAAGCAGACCATCCCTTTCTTTTCCTGTTATTCTACCTTTTTTCACTTACTAGCTCACAGTCAACTACCTCATTACTACTGTATGAAAAGACGCAGGGATGGAAGGAAGCTTAGTACATCGTATCTTTGGAAATAAGACAACGCACCACAAAACAGAGGAAATGCTCATCTGAACATGTATTTCACTTCATAAATCATTATTTTTTATACTTTCAGCAGGGTTCGCAAATACGCCAAATTTGGCGTATTTTACACCAAAATTGTTCAGATGACTCCACTGAGGTTACAGAGGGAGTCACTTCGACTCCAGAAATTTTCGGTAACAAACACAGTTTTGTCCTTACCTTTTTCACAACAAATACAATTTAATTTGTAAACATTGTAAACCTCAATTAAATCACGAAATTAAAGAATTATTCTGCACAACAAAACAGGAAGAGGGTAAATTACGATCAAAGTTTACTCCATGACCGCCATCATGGATTTGAGCTTTCCAGGTCAGCGGACCGCCACAGCTACCTTGTGTATCCCTCACGATAGTGTATACGTGCCAGGGCCACGTACTGGAAAGTCTGAAAATGGCTTTTGTCGTTGTGATACTTGACTCCAAATATTCCAAAATGACTCTAAAATTTGTGAAGCAGAAGTCACACTGACTCCACTCATCAATAAAATTTGCAAACCCTGTTTTCAGTTTCATACTCATGTACCCTACCCTTCCACTCAGCTTGCTTTTAGACTGTATTATGATCATACCTTGCTCTTTTGCTTTGCATCTTTTGCACCAAACTTCATGACAGCATAACCAAGCTTATCGTCTTCCCATTTCTTCTGCTCATAATTAGGTCCCAATTCTTCCAATGTTGTGTCGTCATACTTGGCCGGTTTCTTATTCTCCTGGGGCATTTCATACCTCTGTACTTTTTCTAGTTCTCCGGCCTTAGCATGTTCCACTGCCAAGCTGTAAACCTTCTTCTTGTATTCTATGTCTCGCTTCTCCCGTTTGCTGAGCTGGGCATCTTCAAACAGATACTCATCATCGAGGATGTCTTCTTGCAGCATTTCAAGCTGGTCAACTCTTCGTTTCTTGACATAATCTCTGCGAGACTTTTTCCTAAGATCAGGAATCTGGAAAAAAATTAATAAAACTAAGTGAAGACTTCACTTCCAAACTTTGTTCTAAAATAACACTTATGACAAAAAAGCAAGAAAGCAGTTTTTTGTTTTTTTTTTTTTTTTAAAAGCAATTTGTGATTAAGACTATTTTATGCTTATAACATAAACTATTCTGTAACTGTGAAAGAGGGCTGAAAACTGCATCCTTCTTATTATCTATTTTTTTT
Source organism: Porites lobata (assembly GCA_942486035.1). Taxonomy (NCBI): domain Eukaryota; kingdom Metazoa; phylum Cnidaria; class Anthozoa; order Scleractinia; family Poritidae; genus Porites; species Porites lobata. The sequence goes on along the minus strand of CALNXK010000047.1, from coordinate 330,526 downwards.
TAAATATGGGGAATGTCTTTATTGAAGGAATTTCGTTACTGAAGGTTCATCAAATTCTCAATGGCCTTGCTTCCTCTGATTTTCAAATACCTGTCCCTTCAACCCGCTTTCTGTGTCAAGACATTATTACATGTAGCCTGCGTCACAAACTGATGTAAATTAACCCCATTAGTCACTTATGTCCAGGTCAGTAATGTCTGCAAGGTAGTGCCGAGACCCTTGTCCTGGGCTCCTAACATCTCAATGAATTACCGGAAATGTCTTTCGAATTTCATTTCATTCTGCTTGGCAAACCAACAATGGCTTCTTTTAAAAGGCCAATAATAGCATGTACTCTAGCCTGCAGTGCAGGCGTATTTTGGGTGGGCGAAACCTTGTTCGTGTTCGTAATATTGTTGTAGCCGCCATCTTTGACTTTATGACAGTGGAAGATTGGGGAGAGTAGAAATAGTAACCCTTATGGTGGGTGCGAGGGCGAAAGAAGGAAAGGGGGAAGGGGAAAGGGAGAAAAACAAATACGCCTGCCCGATAGCATTGTTCTTTTGGGAAACTCCGTACGCTGGCAAACGGAGCTCCTGATTGATGCAGCATAGGGAAGCAGATTGATGCCTGTCAATTAACTGCAAGTCTATATTGTTTATTCCGTTTCCGTCAGTCTTTTGGAATTGGAGCGGCTGGGAATGTTGCCTGTATTACGCAGTGAGAAAGTCAAAGCGATTTCTACACTGATCATCAGGACAAGATTTGCTTGCAGTACTAAAACCTACACCACTTTTAACTCATGCCAAAATGCTGCTTGTTCCAATACGTTTTTTTTTGCTGGTGAGTAGATTATGCTCTAGGGGGTTCGATGTTTTGACTGAGCAAATGTGATTTTAGCCGCTTGTTTCACACTGAGAGGTCATGACACGCTTATTGATTTTCTGTGGTTTTTTGAATTTCTGGTCTTCATGATTTGCCCTCTGATGCAAGAGCGTTTTCTTTAACTTCTTTTGAAGCGTAAAGCTCTTTTTGTCACTAAATAAGGCTGTTAGGTTCTTTATTTTTGTCCAAAGTGCCTCAGGATCTGAATAACTAAGCGATTTTCTTTCTAGTCCGAGAATGTGATGTTTTCCTGCAATGTTGTATCATGCTGGGCCCAGCTCGTTAGTTTTTTAAATTGTTTGCAGGATGTTTCACTCTCACGGACAGCGATTTACAGAGATGAATTTAGAAGAATGAATTGCAGCTTAAACTGAAGCTTCATCAGCTGTGGAGAATTGCATTGTGTCTCAGTCAAGACAGTGTGAGTCTTTGGACTGGAGCGACTGTTTGGTTGTTTTGTTATTGTCGGCTACTCATTTCCGGAAGAGCGGTCACGCGCGTCTAATTAGGGGGTGTTTCTCACTTTCTGTGTATATGTAACAAAATCAGGTTACAAAAAGCTCAGTGCAGTGCCATCCCAGATATTTCCAAATTTTAAACATTTTTACTGGACAGAAAGAGGTTCTTTTGCTCACCATTTTCTTCCTGTCTTCTTCATCCATTTTAAGCCTTTTTGCTGCCTCTTCAAATCCCTGTTGGTGCAAAAATATAATAATATACAGGTATTTACATGTACAATGGCTGTCACCAAGCAAACCACTCATGGATACATTATTTTATAACCCTTACAAAACATATAAATTCTTTACATCAATGATTACTTTTTTGCATACGTTGTGGTTAAATTATTATGTCAGGTAATTTTTGTTTTTCTTTTGTTTTGGGTATGGTTATGTATACTCATAAAGTTGAAACAAAGGGAAAATAAAAATTACCCGAGATAAAAAATAAACTACAACGCATACATCTACATATATAAGTAAGCTTTTTGAAGCGTACAGAGCGAGACACTGGAGATATAATTTTTGTGGACCGGGGCCAAGAAGCCAGAGACAAGTGTCAGTGGATGCTACACCATGGAATACTGCAAATGGCCCTGAATATGCACTGGCATCAACATATGAACAACCAGGAATTATACAGAAGCTTTCCAAGAGTCAGTGAAACAATTTGTGAGAGAACATTAGGATTAGCTGGTCATTCTACATGTCACAATGAAGAGACACCTTTAAAAGAGCTGCTTCGGGAACCCCAAAAGTGCTGCTTGAGAGCCCCAACATGGTCACCCAAATCAAGGTAGACCAAGAACTACATATATTGACACCAACAAAGCTGACACTGGACTGGACAATACCAAAGAAACAACAAATTTAATGGCAGCTTGATCAGGTCATGTGGAAAGATTTTGTTAGGATGGCTCAGGATGATCCCAAGCCTAAGTAAGTAAGTAAGTAACTAACTAACTAACTAAGTAAGGCAAACATGGGTGCTTCTTATGGCAGTTATAACTTGATAAGTAAGTACGTAACTTTATTTCATAATATTGTTGATGATGTGGGATGTGGTCGCCCAGTCTCAGGTGCCAGGGGCTCATGTATAAAACAGGCCATCTGACAGAGTGTGATAAAAAATCAGAAATTGTGTGATATTTTCAGGGTAGATTGTGCGATAAGATAGGACTATTATCCGGTAAATTATGCGATTTTTTCAGGGCTAATTTACATTGTTTTACCAGGTTTCAATGGAGAAAAACCACTTTAATGTTGTTAAACGGGCAATCTGAATGTAAAGGAATAATAAAACATCTCTTTTAAAACAAAATAGTTAAATTTGTCCGACTATTTTGACACAGAAAAGAAAAAGAACACTTGCTTAATATTACATGATGCCGTTACACTGCTGACCACACTGCTTGTCTCTAAAATCAAAATGGCTGCCCAGATATCGATTGAAGGTTTCAGATGTCTTGCAAGGCTTTGTTTAGTGGTAAATCACTTTAAATGACCTTAAGATTGGGAAAATGTTTCATTAAAGTTAGAATTCATTGTTTACTTTACTTGAATTTAGCATTTTTTTAGAAATTATGTGATTTTCCTCAAATTGTGCAATCGGATGCGATTTGAGGTCAATTGTGCGAAATCGCACCATCGCGTAATATCAGATGGCCTGATAAAATGCTCAACCACTCTGATCTTGCAAAGGCTGTATATCAAGTCTTCTGTGTCAAACGTACAGAAGAGGTTATACCCTGTACAATGTAAGTACTCAGTTTTCCCTGAGTAGGTAATTCTGAAAAATTAAACTTTCATGTGTAAGCTAACTAAATACAATATTTGTTTAAGTAGTCTCATACTTCACCAAAAATACCCAACCGGCCTGTACCAAGCATCAGATTTTATCAAGTAAACGCAATTAACAGTCTTCTGGGTTTCTACTTAATAAAAGTTCCATTGTATCAATACCTTTTTGTCAGATCTTTCCAAAATATTCCTTGTTTTTTCCTTGTCCCGTTTCTTTAACCTATCTGCAAATGCATCTCTCTCTTCCAAGTCTACCTTTCTCTCTTCTTCCTCCTTTTCCCACTCATCTACATCAGATTCATCGCTCTTTTCCTTTGAGGCAGTATTAACTATGGAGGGTTCCTCATCCGAACTAGAAGACTCTGTTTTCCTTCGCAAATGCTTTCTTTTTCGATCTTTCTTCGATTCCTTAGCTTTATTGCGCAGCTCTTCGTCGTCGTCATCATCAGATACGAGAGTGTATTTCATGTATTTCTCTCGCTGCTCAACAAGAGCTCGTTCCCTTGCCCTGTATGGGTGTTCAGCAGGTTGGCTTTTGTGAGGCAATTTTTCCCAGAGTTCAGACGCAAATGATGCCATCTTATTATCAAAACTAAAGTTTTCTGAAACTCGCTGTACAAGGGAATCTGGACTGGTGGCGTTTTTCGCGAGCTCGATGAGATATTCAACAGTGGGCTTATCCGAAAATCCAAGAACATCGTGAAGTTTGTCAGACACCCACGTCGTTAACTCCGCCATCTTATTGCTTTCTAGGGAAGGGCACGTGAAAAAATCTTTATAAATACCCCGTGGATCTTTTTCTGTAAACAAAACGATAGCAAGTTTCTCACAGTGCCTTCAAAGCTTAGTTGTTTTCACGAAGCACGTTCTGTATGTCGTCGTCGGCCATGTTGATTTGTAGCCCGAAGTGATTCCTGGGATGTTTTAACCGCTGCTTGATATTGCGGGCGCTAAGTTGCATGACTTGTGTTGCGTGTCCCCCGTGATGAGGGTTAACCGAGATGAGGCAACATGGCAGATCAATTCACAATTCGCAGAGCAACCGAATCAGACGCCGAAAACATCTACAACATCCACATTGCGGCGATTAGATCAAAGTGCTCTACTCATTACAGTGCAAAGGATGTCGATATTTGGGTCGCAAGACAAGACAAAGCACGATATCTGCCTTTTATACAAGCAAGTGAGATCCTAGTCGCCGAAGGTGAGGAAGGGAAAATTCTTGGGTTTGGTCACCTGACGCGTGATGCAAAAGAGACTGATGGAAAAACCATGCAGATTAGAGGCCTGTTTGTTGACCCTGACTGCGGGGTAAAAGGCGTAGGCTCTACGCTTTTGAAAGAGTTGGAGAAGAAAGCAAAAGAACTTGGTGAAGTTGACTCGATGGTTGTTCATTCTTCGCTCAATGCTGTTGAATTTTACAAGAAATATGGATTCATTGCGCAAGAGATTACTACACATCAAATGTGCGAACAGTCGTCTCTCCAGTGTCACAAAATGATTAAGAAATTTTGAAAATTGATGAGTAGTTGAATCCAACCTCTGTCACGCATGGGGATGGGGTATGTAGAGGCTGGCAAAATAGCGCAAGTCACGCAAGCGTTATTGATTTTCGTGTTATTTGAATATTACTAGGAGACAGAGTAACACGCGCTACGTATAAAGTGAAAGTAATTCATACGATATCTATCATAGACAATAATTAGATACCTGTAGCGGGAAATACAATACAATTATTTTAGGCCAGCGGGTTTCATTTCACAGAAACAATAAAATTGGACCGCAGGACACCCAAGCTCAGTACAGTTAAGGGAGTTACGTGTGGTTCAACATTGCATCTTAAAATGGCCGCAAAAATAACGAATTTAGAAATGTAATGAGATAGCTTTTTGCAAAAGTTCTCAATAAAAAGGTCGTACTTTAATTTACATGTCGATACATGGTTTTTTCTTGCTTCCAGTGTCTGGCTGTTTTCCTGATCCAGTGCGATTTCAGTGATGTCATAAGGGCGTATTCGCAATCACGATTTTTAGCGCCACACAACATAACAACATTGTTGCGACATTGTTTTGAAAGGTAGCAACATTGTTCCAAACTTGCAACGCTGTGTCGTCGTTGCGAATGGCCCCATGTACCTTCAGAAAGAAGTCGAAAGAATGTCGGGATAAATGCTGCTTTTATTAATCTTTCAGAGGTTACAACCTGTCAGTTTACAGCAGAACAAAATAATATTGCTGAAGAAGATAATTTGACTTCAGGCGAATACAACCTCGGATAACTCTAGGTGACCGCCTTTTGTAACTATAATTAGGACTGCGGTGCCGGGATCTCTTCTACGTAAATCCGGGATACTGAATTCCAACCTGTGAACGCATCAGCTCCTTTGACTCCACGGCAATTGCCGACATGAAAGCCGATCCTTATGTTTCCAGCGGTGTGCTTGTTGCAGACTCCCTCAATATGACGAACACGGTGCAAGTCTTTAACTGGATGTGGGTGTGCACCTGTGGCCATGTAGACCACACCCTCGATCGGCAGAGGAGCTGAACACTCCGCATCATTGAACGTGAAAAACCAACGCATGCAGCAGCCGTTGCAGTTATGGATCCGAAGTGCACCACTCCAGAAGACACGAAGGCTGGTGGTTGATGACGACTTCTTGAAGTTACATTGCTGTGGTATTTTTTGAAGAAAGAATAACGTGAAAAACCGCCATTAGCAAAACTTTTTAACTGTGAATTTATCCTAGCTTCCCCCGCCCCACCCCAAACCCCGATCCGACGAACCTCTCTTGGCATATGCAAATGAAGAGCTATAGTAAGTTTGTCGAAAAGTCATAGCATCTAACCTGAATGCAATGTTATGACTATACACCAAACATATTGCGTGGAAAAACTCATATTGTACCACTAGGTCTCAAAAAGCAAAACCTGCAGGTAAAAGGGGCGATTTTAGTCAGCGTTTATCGAAGCCTGTTACTCCTGTTAAAAATCATGGCTTCGGTGGTTAAAAACGTCAGAAAATAATTTCAATGGAAGGGAAAAGTTAAGAGGTGAGTTACCGTTTAAACCCAAAAGAACCGTCCTTAACCATCTCATCATTCTTGGCATGTGCTATTAGACTTTATAGTAACTGAAAATTGTATTCAAAGAAAAGAAGAGACTCTCTTAAAAACCTGCACTTACGTCCAACTAATACGACAAAGATGAAGAAAAAGATTAACCTCCTCGATCATTCAAAATAGAACTGCTGGAATTTAGGGCGCAAGCGGTATCAGTAAATACGCACAGAGGGAGAGCTCATGCAAAAAACTTATTATAGACCTTTAGATTCAAGGACGAGGACGACTACGAATACCAGATTTGACTTAAAGTCTTTTTTGCGTATTCTCAAAATATAGACTCCCTGGAAAGCTTCATTTTACCATTTTTGACTAGAAAAGTTAGCACTGTTACCTTTAGTGAAGGAGGTTACCCTCTCCCAATCGCAAAATGATAAAACTACTAACATTTGATCGGGATATATAACTTGTTTCCGCCACTTCGACATTCTCGCTAAAACTCGTAGCAGAGTGACGACAGCTACCACATTTTCCCGCCAAAATGACGCTGGTTCACGCGCGTGCACTACTTAGTACTGAGAAAATCTCGTACTCGTAGTCGTACTCGTCTTAGAATCTGAAGGGCTCTTTTTCGCAACCAAAAGCGATGTTCACTAGTTGGGGTCAATAATTCAGTCAGGACTCAGTATTAACCGGCGAAATATCAAATAAATTTAAATTTACCGCGATTAATCCAGCGTCCTTTCCATCATTGAGGTGATTGAAAACACACTGCTTCCAGCGCAGACCACCTGAGGGTCCTTGAGGACCTTGGATGCCTCTGGCTCCTTGATCGCCCTTGGGACCAGCAGGACCCACAGGTCCTTCGCGACCTGCGGGACCTTGAGGACCTGCTGGGCCATTTTTTCCTTGAGGTCCCGGTGAACCCGGTATGCCAGGGATACCTGGAACGCAGCAACTGCCACTTCCACAATGGGTTGACGAAGAGCTCTGGAAATTTCAATCAATAAAAGAGGCTTAAGAAAAATAGGGAATATTGGTTGATCTTTGCTGAAACAAAAAGGCCCAGTTTTCAAGTCGTGAGTCTGCCGATTTTTTAATTCAAAGGCAGCAGGAATGGAGACGACGTGATGTAAAATTTAGGGAAAAATTAGCAACTCAAGTTTTACTTCTTACTTCGACTTTCGCCAGAAGAAGGCCGCAACGTCAGTTAATGTGTAATTTGTCACTGTATGGAAACTGAACGACCAGAAATTTAATCAGGACTGACTCTTGCAGAAAGCTAGGCTATAACATCCCTTATGATTTCCCAACTGTAAGTAATAACACCCGAATTCTTTGTCTTGACAATTGCGGAAAGATCACGGCACTTGAAATGCGAATCTTTTGGTTGATGTTTCTACGTCACAGTGCATAAATCACGTGGTCAAACGCACGACCGCTTTGCAGAGATCTCGCGGGCTATTGCTTTGCGAACTTTGTAATGGCGGACGGTATTTACGCACTTTTCAGTGGGAAATTTCCAGCCCCCGTACGCAAGTGTCGTTCCAATTTTTCGCTATTTGTATAATTTTGAACATATACAAAAGATTTATGTTAAAAAACTCGGAAACAAAAACAAAAATTTTCGTCGTAGTAGCACTTTAACAATTATGGAAAGAATCTTAACAAAAAATGTTTATCGCTTGGATTAACATTGTTTTTGAACTGTTTTCTTGAAAGTTGTTCACACGAATTAGTTCGAAATTAGAGCTTGTGTCTGCTGGTTTTACGCATAGATCAGTGAAACGGTCGTGAAAGCCATCGTTGGGCAATCGTTGGACTCATCGTCCTTCCCCGGAGGGTCAAACGTGCTGACGTTAATTTCAGGTTTCATAAACGTGATTGTCTTTATGATCCACAAAGGTTCTGCTAGGCCTATCTGCCCGTAAGGGGAAAACCCAGACTAATAATAGGCTTCTACAGTGGAGGTACAGGGTACCCCGAACAACCCACGACATCCCGCTTTCGGGGCAGCCAAGTGCTCTACCGACTGAGTTAAACCTGCCGCGATAACAGTAACAGGCTAGTCACTCTCATAAAGAAAAACAGTCGGATTATTTCGCCACAGCTGGGAAGGCTACTGTCTAAAGTGAAACAAAATAAAATTAGATAACAATTACAATTTCAGTTTTTCAACATTTTGGCACAGGAGTGAGCTTGACGAATAAGGGTTGATATCACTTACTTTTTCGTTGCTGTTGCCTGCTGCATATATCAGACAGAAACAGGGCAGCAGAATAACTGCTACGTGGGCAAACTGAATGGTCAGCATCATCTTCATTCAGAGTTACAAAGCGGGCGAACTGAAGAGTTTAAAAAAATAAGGTATGAAACTAAGAAAAAGGTACGCCTTCTTCTACGTGCGACAAGGATCGCGGTAAAGCATCTGCTAATGTTTATGTCATTTCAACACATACGATCTTTAGTGTTCTAAACCTCTCAGTATTAAGCAATTAGGGAGCTTCAGCAACGACAACGGCAACGGCAACGAGAACGCAAAAAAAAAAAAATGGTTTAGACAAGCACTACTTTGCACGCGCATCACGCTTTTCTGTACATTTCTTTGCCGTCGTTGCACCTTTGTGGAAAACGTGAACACAAGACAACGACTTTCTTTTTCTTTTTCTGAACTTCGATACAGTCCTTTAAAATTCAACTCCAGAAAAAATTGCCAACATTTGGCGAACCGAACGAGATGGAATAAGCGCGATAAACTTTGAAGTAGCGCGACCTCTCTTAATAAGCGACGTTTTCGTAGCCGTAGCCGTCGTTGTTGCTTAAGCTCCCAAATAGCTAAACATTTTAAAGAGGAATAGTCAGTTTATTACTCTCCAAGTCACCAGCAGAAGTATGTCTCCTGTATATTTCATAATTTTTGCAGCAAACCGTGTCTTTTATTTATTTATTTATTATTTATTTATTTATTTAGTCACTCACAAAACCTTACACAACATGAACAAAACGTGTTAAATAAATTATAAAATTAATGTGACAAGGAAGCCTAACGAAGCTTGAAGCTTATATTAATAGGCTTCCTTCAACTACCTAGTGAACTAAATTCATGGCTGAGTGCAGAGTGAGCAAGATCAGAAAATTAAACGACAGCTCGGCTATCAGTGAGATAATTCTTTAAAATTTTTTTAAAACTGATATGGAAGGAGAGCTAATTAGTGAAACAGGCAACGAATTCCAGATTTTAGGTCCTCGGTAAAGGATACTGAATTGCTTTATATTTGTTTTATGAAAATGAGGTCTATACTGAGAGGCTAGTCGAGTTTCGTATTGATGGACTTGATTACTACTTAAGAACAAGTCATGAAAGCTATTAGGCAAAAGATTATGGAGATAAGAATACATAAAGGTAGCGACAGAAAATGAATTAATACTAAATATGTCAGGCACTTAAGCTGGCGAAATAAAGGGGCGGTATTTGCTAGATAGTGAGCTTTTGTTATTAGTCGCACTAGACGCTTTTGCGCTTTTTGCGCTTTCTTTGGGTTTCTAGAGCGAACTCGAAAAACGTCTGAAAACTTGAACGTTTTTTTAGCCTGGCAAAAGAAATCCCGAAAAAATAGGGTCATTTTAAAAGAAAACTACTTTGAGCAATTTATAGCATTCTAGCGGAGTGAGTTTTACAAAGATATCCCCCTCCCCGTCTCCAACACTAAGGTAGGTTTGCAACACTAAAATGTCACACATACCAAGTTATGCTGAAGTCTTACGTCCAGTTATCAGGAGGAAAAAATGCACCTGAATACGCTTGGACAAGCACCTTTATATCGAGCAACTGAAAAAAATACTAGCTATATAAACCAAGAAAATCGCTTTTAATCAAAAACACTGTTTTCGTATTTAAACATGTTTCCAAAAACAAGACCAAATCATTTATATGGCAAATAAGGGCTTTTTACAAACTCGGAAAGTGTAAACTTGGCATTTATTATTAAATTCTTCTAGTTTGTAGGTTTATTTATTTAATTTGTGTGAATCCTATAACCAACTAAAGCCAACGATTTTTTCTCCAGAGTTCTAGAGTAAGAATTGGAAAGCTCATAGTTCTCTACTTTGTCAACCTCAGCCATACATAAATATTTTTGTGAAACTATAATCTCAGATTGGCCAATCTTAATAATTAAAATTTAATCATTGCTGGATCAACATACTGACCATGGTCCTCTATGTATAGAAGCTTATAGAAGTCAGCCTCTCAGTTCTTTTGACATGCAATAATGGGAATGTTGAATGCGTTACCACATAGACATTGATTTGGCTAACCGCCCTGAAAGGCAAGAGCATATAACTTACGATGAAATTTGAGAGATTTTACGCAGCTGAATGTAAAAGAAATTGTTTGTCTCATAGCTCAGAAATATCCCCTTGGACTATGGCTACGTGACTGAACAGTTCTTGAATTAGCGGTTTAAATTAAAAGTGAATAATACTGACTGTTTTGTTTATCTCCTTTTTTCCAATATTCGAATTGCTGAAAGTGTTAGTAAATACTACGTTTATCCCAGCAAACAAAATAACACGGCATAATTTCCTTGTTGAAATTACTGTATAGTCCTTCTCATTTTTAGAAAGCCATGTGTATTGACAACTACAGAAAATGTCATAACATAGCACAATACTCTTTGTGGGTCACTCCAAAGCTTTGCATAAGCATTGTCTTTAGTTTCTCTTGGGAGTTAGAATGGCCCTAAGAGAAACTGAAAACAATGCTTATGCAAAATTTTGGAGTAACCAACAAAGATTATTATGGTATGTTATGGCATTTTCTGTCGTGGTCAATTGCATTAACTGGTTTCGTTGACATCTAGCACGATCTCGATTCGATTGCCCTTCCTGGGACAGCCTGAAAAAAGAAATTCTGGGGGATCCAAGAAAGGGTCAGAGAGGTCGGGAACACCCCACCCCCAATTTTATGTTTAAAGTACCGATTACCCTCTGAAGAGTCCAGTGAATTTGTTGCATACAACTTCCATCTCCTCGTTTAAAAATACAACTTGCTTTTTTTGGGGTTTGATCAATTTGATTAAATATGGAAAACGATATTCGATCTTTATCACAAAGCACAAGGGAAGACTGGTTGTTACCAGAACGGAATATTACGCGTTCACATGCCTTTTAGTACTGAAAAAGAAACCGATGCGTAACCGCATGAAAGGATGGAAATTATTGGGCCGGTCATTTCAACAAAGTCTAAGTTAGGCCGCGATTTAGCAACTCTTTCACCCACCAAATTTTATTCGTAGTGAAAATAATTGTCTTTCTAGTCTGCGCCTATATGATTTCATAAAACTTTTCACGAAAAATGGTATTAAGATAAAAGCGTTTGTCGGCAAACAGTGAAAATGGTTTAGGACACGGTTTTTTTAAACACTGCATGGCGAAACTCCGTTGAAATAAGTCTGGCCCATTGACTTTTACTTGGTGCGCAAGTTGGAAACGGCCTCAGCAAAAATATCCGCATCCGCCTCTTTGCATTTTAAAGCAATTTAACGTCAGAGACCCCGAAATATATAAATCAGAAATGCCAGACCTGGCCCGTCCTTGTCGTAACATGGGTTGAAGCTTTAAACCACAGTTCGCCCGCGCTAACATGAAATCCTTGAACAATTAGGCTCTCAAGCTATAACTTACAGTAAGCCTCCTGATTCAAAACTGAAGCGAACTGGCAGTAACAGAACCGAAGGCAAACTGCCTGAAAGACAAATACAGGTAACAGTTTTTAGGTAAGGATCTTGTGACAAAGTTTGTTTGGAATAACAAATTCTATTAAGTTGCTTTTCTTAAACTTTATTGCTTAATCGATTTATTCCACAAATTTTAACTTCTCATGATTTATTTTCTTAGCTACAACTCAGTTTTTGTTAAAGTATACAGCTCAACAGGGCGGTGTTCAACAGGAACTAAGACAATTTTGCTATCAGGTGCGTCTTTGGGGACATGTGTGGTCATTCAAGTTTACTGTTGTGCTCTCGCCACTTCTTCAATGAAGATCCGGGACATTGTGGTCCAGCCTGTATATGCGTCAGTCGCAAGTCAGTTTCCAACCCAGAATCCCACTCGCACTCTTCCCTTGTGAATGTTATTGCAGTGTCCTTCAATTTGACGGTGACGGTGAAGGTTTTTGCCAGCTGCTGTTACCATATAGTACGCTCCATCAATTCTACCGGGAGAACTACACTCAGCGCCATTGAATGCGAAATACCAACGACTGCAGCAGTTGTCACAGGAAGCAATGCGAAGGTTACCAGCGAAGTAGACATGGAGAGCCGTTTGTGTATAATTCTTCATGAACTGACAGCTCTGCCGCAAGGAAAATAGAATGAGTGATATGATTGGTTGGTGTTAAATAAAAAAAATGAGTTAAAGTTGATTAATATGACAGTGCTAACAGAACGCGGCACATAAAGGAGCATCATTAGAAACATTTGAAACTAAATGAACATTTCGACTAAAATTTTTGGATCTTGAATCTTTTCAACTTATCAATTGACCGTATCGACGACTCAAGTTCACTATCTATTCAGGTTTCGCTTTTTCAGCGTAGATGATATAAGCTGATTAAGACAGCTCCGCTTTTAAGTTTGGATAAAGCCACATAGTACAGGCCACGACCATACTCCTGGCCTTGAGCGAGAGCAAACGCTTGCAATCTTTGCACCTATTTTACATCAAAGGTTTGGTGTGATCAGATTCTAAGTCATCTGTATAAAACTCGATTAGAAGGCTTGCAACCGATCTTTTACAATATAACTGAATTCGGCTAAACATAACTTAAAAAAAAAAAGATGATTTATTGGTCGTACAATTCACCGACTCAAAGAAGACAAATTAAATTCATCAGAACAGTAACACACTAACACACATTGACAAATACTACTGCAATATACATACTTCTCGGTCTGTCACGCTTGGGCCTTTGTAAAAAAATTTTTATTAACAGTGGACTGACCTTTACAATTTAAGAGTTCATTCATTTTTATTTAGTCATATACGGTAACTATAATATAACTGACAACTTACGTATAACTCTCCTGTATCTTTGCCTTTTGCCCTAGTAAACGTGCACTCCTTCCAGTTTAAGTGCGAACACATGTTATGTGGCCCTGCTTGGATTCCACTGTCACCTTTCTCTCCTTGATCTCCTTTGGGACCAACAGGACCCTGCCTACCACGCTCTCCTTTCATTCCTTTCTCCCCAGAAGGTCCCTGGGGTCCAGTGTCTCCCGGGCGTCCCTGTTCTCCTTTGATTCCATCACGACCATCACAGCCGGGTGCCCCAGGGGAGCCCGGGAGTCCATTTACACCAGGAATACCATTACTACCCGGCTTTCCACCATTGCAGCAAGGAGTGCATTTTTAGATATATTTCCATATCTCCAACACTAAGGTGAGTTCGTAATACATGTCACATACCAAGTTATACTGAAGTATTAACCTCTAGGTATCAGAAGGAAAATATCCACGTGAATACGCTAGACAAGTATCTTTATATCAAGCAACTCGGTAAAAACATAGTAGCCACATAAACAAAGAAAATTGTTTTTAATTAAACATTGATTTAGTGTTTAAACATGTTTCCAAAAACAAGACTAAATCAGATATATCAGTGGCAAATAAGGGCTTCAGTGTATACTCGGAAAGAGTAAACTTGACATTCATTTTTAATTCTTCTAGTTTATGCGTTTATTTTTTTTTATTTGTGTGAATCTATAACCAACCAAAGCTTCGATTTTTTCTTCAGGGTTCTAGAGTAGTAAAGATTGGAAAGCTCATGTTCCCAACTTATTCAACCTCAGTCATATATTTCTGTGCAACTATAATCTCGGATCATCTAATTTTAATAACTGAAATTTAATCATCGCTGGATCAACATACCGACAATGGTCAACTATGTCTAGAAGTCAGTCTCTACTTCAGTTCTTTTGGCTGCAATAATGCGACTGTAGAATGCGTTACCACATAGATATTGATCCGGGAATTGGGTAATAATTAATAACTTAAGATTAAATTTGGTAGACTTTACACAGTTGAATGTAAAAGAACTAAAATTGTTTATCTCATAAATTAGGAATGTCCCCTTGGACTATGGTTACGTGACTCAACTGTTCTTGAATAAGCAGTTTAAATTAAAAGTGAATAATATTGACTTTTTCGTTTATCGCTTTTTTTCCAATATTCGAATTGTTGAAAGTGTTGATAAATATTTCTCTTATACTAGCAAACAAAATAACGCGACATAACTTGCTTGTTGATTTAACTATATAGTCCTTCTCATTTCTAGAAAGTCAAGCTTGTTGCATTAACTAGTTTCGTTGACATCTAGCATGATCTCCGTTCGATTGCACTTCGGTGCACAGGCTGAAAAAATATATTCTGGCGGATCCAGGGGAAGGGTAAAAGAGGTCGGGACCACCCCCCCTCTTCAATTTTATGTTTAAAGTACTGATTACCCCTGAATAGTCCCGTAAATTGTCGCATACAACTTCCATCTCCTCGCTTAGAAATATAATAAAACTTTCTTGTCACGTTGTCTTTCAACCCTGGGAAGATATTTGTATCACAAAGCACAAAGGGTGATTGGTTGTTACGAGGACGGAATATCACCTGTTCGCATGTCTTTTAGTGGAAGGATGGAAATTATTGGGTCGGTTATTTAATTAAACGAAGTCTAAGTAAGGGTCCCAGTGTAGCAACTCTTTCGACCGCCAATTCAAATTTTTTCCTACGTGGGAATTTAGTTGCTTTTCTAGTCTGCACCTTATGATTTCATAAAACTTTTCATGATAAATGGTATTAAGAGAAAAACTTAAACGTTGGCCGGAAAACTGAAAATGGCTTAGGACTCGGTTTTGTTAAAATGGCTAACCTCCGTTTAAGTAGCTGCCCCATTGACTCCTGCTTGGTGCACAAGTTGAAAACGACCTGAACAAAAATATCCGGATCCTCACCGTAGAATTTTAATGAACATTAAGATCAGAGATTCCGAAATATATAAATCAGGAATAACAGAGCTGGCCCGGCCCGATGGGATAAAGCTTTAAACCACATTCAGCGCTAACATACATGAGATCCTTGAACAACGTGCTATAACAGTGAACCTCCAGATTCAATACGAAGCGAACTGGCAATCTTCAATCTTTCTTTCTTTCTTCCTCTCTTTTTCTCTCTCTTTCTCTCTTTCTTTCTTTATTTCACACTTTATAAGGCACTTACACAAGTGTACGTAAGCAGGAGAAGAAAGTAACCGATAAATAATGATTACTGAAGCTAATAGGCATTAAGTTCTTTTGCGTACAGTGTCCAAAGTAGCAAGAGCTTTCTTCTTGTACACCGTCATGTTCAGATAATCGGCAGCAGAAAGAGAAGAAATAAAATCTCAAATGATATCAGTGATAGAACAGATTTGATGGATTAGATGATAGGACTTCCATTCTTTCTTAATCAACCTTATGATATGGCAGACACTTCAGGCCAAGTGGTACTGTCTCCCAGATTTTTGGAGCAGAGAATTTAAAGGACATCTTACCTAAGTTGGTGGATACTCTTGGCTTAAAATAACTCAGTTTACTGACAAATCTTGTGTTATAATTAACAATTACTCTTTACATACATACATACATACATACATACATACACTTTATTGATGCTCCCTAAGTGGGCTTTTCAGCTCAATAGAATAAAAAAAATACAAATATATAAATTAATTGAGAATGTAAATACAATAATATTATAATTACAAAATATATATCAATAATATAATATAATATATCAACTTAATAAAACATTTGCAAGATGACGTCTAAAATTCCTGGGGCATTTTAAGGACTTAATGTTATCATTCAAGGAGTTCCAGAGTTTGGCTCCTCTGAAAGCAAAGGAGCGCTGCCCTGTTGACAGGCGACATAAAGGTATATCCAAAGCACCAGATGATCGAGTTTGTCTATTATGGACATGAGAACGTGATTTAAACATATCAGCAAGATAGTCTGGAACAAGCTTGTTAATACATTTGTGCATCATAGTAGCGTCATTTAGAATGAGTTTCTCTCTAATAGGAAGCCATTTCAACGATCGCAACCCATCCGAAATATGGTCATACTTTCTTAGTCCCAGAATAATTCGCCCAGCAAAGTTTTGGACTTTTTGTAACTTGTCAATATTGCTGCTGCTGGTATTACTCCAGACAGTTGAACAATATTGGAGTTTACTAAAGACAAATGAATTTATTACTAACAGAAGTGTTTTCCTATCCAGGAGGTGCTTGATTCTGTTAATTTGGTACAATTTAAAAAGGCATTTAGAGACAATCTCAGTGATATGTTGGTTATAACTGAGGCGTGTGTCGAGAAGAACACCCAAGTCCTTAACGACAGGCACAGGTGTTATTTCCTCGTCAAAAAGTGTTATACTGAATGATGACAGTTTCTTTAAAAGTTGTGGTAATCCAACAGCTAGAACCTTAGTTTTGTCCGGATTAATCAAAAGAGAGTTTTTACAGCACCACTGAGATATTCTCGTAAGATCTTCGTTTAAGGCGAGGATGGACGTGGGTAATTCGGCAGGTGAAAAGGACAAATACAATTTACAATCATCAACATAGGAGGCAGATAGACAACGTTTAGGAACAGAAAGGAGGTCGTTAACATAGATTGTAAACAAAACCGGACCTAAAATAGAGCCTTGCGGAACTCCGAACTCAAGTGGGAGTACTTTAGAAACTGCGTCACCAATTCGAACGCACTGTTGTCGGTTAGAAAGGTAACTCTGAAACCAATCCAACGCACCCTGGGAAAAATCGAGATTTTGTAGCTTGGATAATAAGATGTCGTGTCGAATACTATCAAATGCTTTAGACATATCTAATAAGACCATGATGGAAACTTTCTTGTTATCCATAGCCTGGAGCAACTGATCTGTAACGTACAACAGAGCTGTTTCTGTCGAGTGAAGCTTTCTATTTCCGCTCTGATGTGCTGCCAGTTTATTATTTCTAATTAGATGCTCCATAAGTTGTCCATGTACCAACCTTTCAGTGACTTTTGAGACTATTGGTAATAATGAGATGGGGCGATAGTTGTTAGGGACATCTGGATTACCGCATTTGAGAATAGGTGTAACCTCTGCTGTTTTCCATGCACGTGCAAATGTGTTGGTAACAAAGGAGTTATTCACAATGTGGGTAATTGTTGTTAGCGTACTGGGTAAACTGTCTTTAAGAATTCTAGAAGATATCTTGTCCATTCCAGGAGCTTTGTTAGATGGTAGGCTTCTAATCACCCTTTCTACCTGATTTTCCGTGACTTGATGGAGAACGAATAATTCGGGGCTAACGGTTGTGGATATGTGTAAAGGAGTCGGCACATCCAAATTTACATTAAGTCCATGATGTAAAGATAAGTCCCTGGCTTTTTGAGCAGTAATACTGCCGACGGAAGTGAAGAAATCATTTAATTCGTTAGCTAACCCAGTGGGATCCTCAGAAGCCATAAAACTATTTTGTTGTTTACGTGGTAGACACCGGTTAATGATTTGAAATCGAGGTGAATAGTGGCAAAATATTTACCGAGCCACGAAGTGGCGAGGTAAATATTCCTAAAGCCACTATTCACCGAGATTGAAAAGAATAATTGTTTTAGTATATACACACGAAGTGATCTCAACAAAACCATTACAGCGGTTACCACTAACACGCGCCTTTGAAGGGTTTTTTGGTCTGTTTAAACCTCAGTTTTCGTAAACGTCAATCATCTGTTTCCATGGTTTTCCACGCGCTCTGACAGAGAAGCAGGAGAAGGTTCCCTCATCGCTGAATGAAGGGCGAATCATTTCGAACGACGACGGCTTTTTAAATTATTTTATTAAGATGAAGGATTACATTGTTAAAACAACGAGGTCTCTGCGAGGTCAGTGAAATAGCCGAAACATTCTATATAGTTTACGTAACGGTTTTCAGGTTTTTTATTTACTATGTATGAAAACACGGGAGCCGTGGATGATTGAATTGCCAAGAAGCTAGTATAAATTCAAAGAAACAAAAGATATCACACCGAAAAGAGAAAAAGTTTCCTCTGAATGGAGGCTGTTTTCGAAAATGAATTTTACTACTTATCATTCTTCATGTTATCGAATAGAAACCAGAACTCGCAAGAACTCAGACGAGTTGCGAGCGATTGAGAAAGCTTATGTGGTTGTAACTTACAGTGTGTAAATATGTCGATGAAACGCCGACATATTCTTCCGAGTGCTCAAGAAACGGAGAGAGAATCTTCTCTAGGCCAACGCGTGAAAAACCACGGTAACGGTTGATTAACGTCCACCAAAACGCAGGTTTGAACTGAAGAAAAAACCTTTGAGGGCGCGTGTTAGTTGTAACCGCTGTAAAAAGTACAATTTGATTGACAGATCAGGTCAGCTAGACACGCGACAGTTTAAAAATAGATCTCCGTATTTTCAAACATGGCAATTCACAAGCTTATCACTTCGCAAACAACAGCGTAATGACTTAAATGGAACAGCTAAAAGTTTGAATTGTTTCCTTACCTGAGAAGAAAAGAAGAGCTTTGTTGTTTTCTGTTGACTCGCCAAGTTTATAGCCGAAAAGGTTTGTTGTGTCGCCCTTCGCATGAAGTGCTGACAAAACTGGTGATTCGGTTCCTCGAAGTAAGACGCCGTCTTCATGTAGCATTCTTTCTCACGTTTACTTGAAACGTAGAATTTCTGCAAACATTTGCTTTCAAATTTGTTTGTCATAAATAAACTTCGTTTTTGGGCCAAATTAAATTGCTCTTGTTAGGAAACGCTGAGTTCACGAAACGGCCTTTTCTAGGCTAATAAACGGGAGTTGTAAACAATCCATCGACCACAAAACTCAACAACAGTAGATGGAAAAACGCCGTTTGAATCCTTCGAAGTCTTTTCTTGCCTGAAAAAAAGTCAACCCTAGGATTTTGTCGACTTTTAAAAGATCTTTCTCTAAGAAAATGGGAAAAAAACCGAGCGCACTCATTATCCACTCGCTAGGAGGTGAATATTGTTGAATAGTCCGAGATAGCGAAGCAATCAGATTGCTTAAATCACCAAGATCACTGAGTGTGTATATACTAATTGTGTATACGCGACGCTGGAGTCAGGACATCAAGAAAGATATCTGGAATGCTATCAGTTAATTTATTTCTCATTCTACGTATAATTAAGGCAGCATATTTTTTATTCATATAAATTATTACCAGAACCAAACGCAAACTGCCTAAAAGACCAATACAGGTAACAATTTTTACATAAGGATCTTGTAAGAACGTTTGTTTTGAAGTTCTACATAGTTGATTTTCGTAAACTTTATTGCAAGTTCATTCTGGTTATAATTTTTTTGTTAAACCTTAACAGATCAACAGGGCGGTGTTCAAGGATTTAAATGCTTATAAAATCACGAACTAAGACAATTTTGCTATCAGGTGCGTCTTTGGGGACATGTGTGGTCAGTCAAGTTGGCTGTTGGGCTCTTGAGACTTCGGGCGCGATCCATTCAACCAAAATTCCAACCGGTCCGACCGGGAAAAGAGGACCACCTCAAAAGGTGGACCCGTTTTTTCGAAACTTTTCCGGTTGGACCGAACCGATCCATTGAGTTTTGGACCGAAATTTCCGGAAAGTTTGGTTGAATGGATCGCGCCCTTCTTCAATGAAGATCCGGGACATTGTGGTCCAGCCTGTGTATGCGTCAGCAAGTGCATGGCCATTATTGCAGTTTCCAACCCAAAATCCCACTCGCAATTTTCCCTTGTGAATGTCATTGCCGTGTCCTTCAATGTGACGGTCACGGTCCTGTAAAGGTTTTTGCCCGGCGCTGTTGTTGCCATATAGTACGCTCCATCAATTCTACTAGGAGAGCTACACTCAGCGCCACTGAATGTGAAATACCAACGACTGCAGCACTTGTCACAGGAAGCAATGCGAAGGTTACCAGCGAAATAGACATAGAGAATCGTTTGTGTATAATTCTTCATGAACTGACAGCTCTGCCGTAAGGAAAGTAGAACCAGTGACATGAGTGATATCAAAGTAATGTGAGATATAGCTGAGACAGCAAACCGTGAGATCCTTGGTCATGGGTTTATAGAACGAACTCGAAAAACAACTGAAAAATTTAAAGTTCTTTTAACCTGTTCCAAAAACCCCCGAGGTAATTTAAAAAGAACACTACTTTGAGCAATTTATACCATTTTGGCATAGTGCATTTTCAGATAATCTTTCCTGCACCATATTTCCAACACTAAGGTAAGTTCAGAACACTAAAATGTCTCATACCAAGTTATACTCTGAAGTATTAACCTTTACTGAGTTATCAAGAGGAAAAAATTCACGTGAATACGCTTGACAAATACTTTTATATCAAGCAACTGAAAACAGCTGTATAAATGAAGAAAATTGCTTTTAATTAAACAATGTTTTAGTATTTAAACGTGTTTCCAAAAAGAAGACCAAATTAGTTGTATGGTAAATAAGGGCTGTATACATTCTCAAAAAGTGTAAACTTGACATTTATTATTCATAGGTTTATCTATTTCATTTGTGTGAATAAAGCCAACGATTTTTTCCTTCAGGGTTGTAGAGTAAGGATTGGAAAGCTCATACTTCCCCACTTAGTCAAACTCAGCCATACATAAATACTTTTGTGAAACTAAAATCTCGGATCAGCGAATTTCAATGACAGAAATATAATCATTGCTGGATCAACATACCGACCTTGGTTCTCTATGTATAGAAGTCAGTCTATCAAATCTTTTGGCATGCAATAATGAGAATGTAGAATGCGTTACAACATAGATATCGAAACGGGAATTGGCTAACCCCCTTAAAGCGAGAGCATGTAACTTAAAATGAAATTTGGGAGACTTTATGCAGTTGAATGTAAAAGAACTGAATTTTTTTATCTCACAGATTAGGAATGTCCCCTTGAACTATGGCTACGTGACTGAACGGTTCTTGAATGAGCGGTTTAAATTAAAAGTGAATAATATTAGACTAGGGATTTCCTAGTGAATAATAGTACACTAGGAACACTATGAGGTAATTTAAAAAGAATACTACTTTGAGCCATCACGTCTGGGCAGGGTGCTCCAGTGAATCCCGGAAGTCCATTTACACCAGGAATACCATCACTACTCGGTTGCCCATCATTGCAGCATATATATGTCTTAATCTAATAATCATAGGTAAAAACAGTTGAAAAAAGACTGCTGCATGGCTGGTTGACTGCAGAGTCAGTTCAGTGGTAGCTTTTTTTGTGTTTCGCCATTTTCTAATGAGATCTTTGTCTCTCGCTCTCTTTTTTTCCCAACATCTTTCTTTTTTAAAGTGAGCTTTTTCTCATTTTATCTCCTTTCTTTCGCACTAAATTTTAGCTGGGTACCTTTATAGGAAAGGGACAGTGGCAGTGGATTTTTTTTCTAAAATGTTATTTCGTTTTTGTGTCTATTTATGTCAGGATTGGTCGGAATTTCCAAAACGAGGTATCTGGGGAAATATCTGTCCTTGCTGAAGTCGCTACTTGCCAACTTAGCTTAAACTGAAGGCTTAATGGCTCCGGGAAAGAAAATATACATCGTTCCAAATTGAACGAAGGGTTTAAACACAATAGAGTGCTGTTACGGTATGTAGGTTAGACCACAGTGTGAGCCATGCACCTTTTTTCTATTCCACTCCAATCCAGCTCATTGGCTGATGAAGAAGTTGCGCGCGCCAATGGGGAGTACCGTTCACAACTTTTATAGCACAGGCTACCTTAAGTGACTGTTTCTGGGAACACCGTTTTCTTCTGGTAACGATAACTTTTGAAAGCTACGAGAACTATCTGTTTTTCAACCTAAATGCAACGCGATGAATTCAACCTTACTCAGGAGAGAAAGAGGGAAATTCGTTTTTGGACCCTGTTAAATACAATAGCCTTTAAAACTTCTTATGGATTCCTTTTAATGGATTTCATAATAAATCAACACAATTCTATCTTCTTCCCTCCCTAATTAGAGAGAATGTAATAAGTTGCTAAGTTGAAAAGGCAGCAAGTGATGTATTAGTCCGTCGAAAACAAGCATTCTAGCAATGAGAGATCAGCACAAACACAATATTTGAAAGCATCCTGCATTTTTTAATAAATTATGCTGACACCGTTAGTTACTTATACTATCACGATCTATATGATCCATCTGCTAGTAACCTATAAAACTACACTCTTCATTAAACAGCTTTTGCTTTAAGGAATGTTTTGCCTCGACATTTAGGCCTGAGACTTAGGAACTTCTTCAATGAAGATCCTGGAAACAGATTGCCAGCCCGTGTAGGCGTTACCAGGTGATCCATCTCGACAATTACCAACCCAAAATCCCACGCGCACCGTTCCTTTGTGAATGTTGTTACAATGCCCCTCAATATGGCGGACGCGGTGGATGTTTTGAGTGTTGCCTTGCCACATGTACACAATACCGTCAATGGGTAAGGGAGCTGAACACTCTGCGCCGTTGAAACTGAAGTACCAGCGTTTGCAACAGGCTGTACACTTGTAGATTCTTAGCGCACCAGTCCAGGCAACGTGAAGAGCGGTGTCAGAAAAGTTCTTGGTGAAGACACAGTCCTAAATATGACGGAAATAAACAAAGAATGGTTAAATCGCTTGGGTATAATAACATAAAAGCAGAAAAGATAAATGGGGACCAAGAGTTCTTGTAACTTTACCTTTATTAAACCGCTGTCT
>CALNXK010000047.1:260000-302500 GCA_942486035.1 Porites lobata | reverse complement strand
TCTTCAATTAGCGGTTTAAATTAAAAGTGAATAATATTGACTGTTTTAATTAGCTCTTTTCTTCCAGTCCTCGAATTGTTGAAAGTGTTAGTAAACACTACTTTTATTCCTAGCACGATCTCCATTCGATTGCCCTTCGGTGCACATCCGGAAAAAGGAATTTCTGGCGGACCCAGAGAAGGGCCAGAGGAGTTGGGACTCCCAATTTTATGTTTAAAGTACTGATTACCCCTGAATGGTCTGATGAATTGTTGCATACAGCTTCCTTCAACTGTGGGGTTTGATCAATTTGGCGGACGAATGATTGTTACGAGTAGTTCACATGTCTTTTAATAATGTATAAGAAACAAATGTGTAACGGCACGGAAGGATGGAAATTATTGGGTCGGTTATTTAAACGAAGTCTAAATTAGGCAGCGCTTTAGCAACTCTTTCGACCCCCAAATTTCTTCCTTAGCTGGAAGTAATGTTAAGAAAATGTTTGTATCTGTAGTCTGCGCCTATATAATTTCATAAAACTTTTCACTATAAAAGCGTTGGCCAGCAAACTAAAAATGGCTTAGGACGCGGTTTTGTCAAACAATGGCTAAACTCCGTTTAAATAACTGGCCCATTGACTTGGTGCGCAAATTGGAAACCCCTGCAAGAGCAAAAATATCTGGATCCGCCCCATAGTATTTTAATATAAT
The DNA here is from genome assembly GCA_942486035.1 of Porites lobata. Lineage (NCBI taxonomy): Eukaryota > Metazoa > Cnidaria > Anthozoa > Scleractinia > Poritidae > Porites > Porites lobata. The sequence goes on along the minus strand of CALNXK010000047.1, from coordinate 301,811 downwards.
GAACCTTACCTTCCGAGATCCAGAAATATATAAATCAAAAATGACAGACCTGGCCCGGCCCTGTCGTAGTATGGGATAAAGCTTTAATCCACAGTTAGCGCCAACATGAGATCGTTGAACAGTTAGGCTCTTAGGCTATAACAATGAGCCTCTTAATTCAAAACTGAAGCGAACTTTCAATAACAGAACCGAACGCAAACTGTCAGAATTAAAGACCAATTCAGGTAACAGATCTTACGTAAGGATCTTGTGAGAAAGTTTGTTTGGAATAAATTCTACAAAGTTGATTTTATTCTTTAATCGATAAGTTCATTCTACAAATTCTAACTTCTCATGATTTTTTCCGGTTATAACTTTTTTGTTAAGCGTTAACAGATCAACAGTTCGGTGGCCCCCGAATCCCCTAGCATTTTTAATTCTACTCCACCCATGCATGCATAGACAAATTAAGCATATTTGGCTGGACTTCAATTCATTAGCTATATGTAGTGACCCTGAATGCATAATCAACTTGCTCCCCATTGGCTAATTTTTCTTCTTGTGCCTGATTACCTTTTGGTTTCTTTGATTTGGTTTTGCAGACACTAGCAAAGTGATCGTTCTTTTTTATTTTTTTACATGTTTCAACTCTAGCAGGGCGCTTTGGATCCTTGCCTACGCGCAGACGTCTCCTATTTCCTTTGTACATGTTGAGCATCTATTTGAGCGCGGAAAACGTGTGTTCCTCTTTGGTTACTATTCTGGTCTTGTCTCCAAGACTACACTAAATGAAACTGACAAGATAATAACGAATTGTTTTGCTTGTATTTGTGTGTGTGTGTTTATATAAGCCAAAAAAACTGACAAAAATTCTTTAAATGTAAGTCTTTAAAAGATAGCAAACGTCAAGACCTTAAAAGGTTGGATTGGTGTTTGAGTTTCCAAATTGTGGTCCCAATTGCCTCAACCAAAAATGGCTCAAATGTTTTACGACTAAAATATTTGAGGTGTTCAGTATCCTGGGTGTTTAAGTGAGCGTGGGCGCATATGGGCTCGTCCGCTTTGCCTGGCTGGCCCCATTACCAAAGGTACTCAGCTTTCTGCCCAGTATTACGTGAGGTGAGCGAGCCAAGGATGACCGCTATGGCGAGAACATTCGCCCCATGTAAGGGAATCCGGATTCCGGAATCAGGAATTTTTTGCTCGTGGAATCCGGAATCCTGGGCTTTGGAATCCGGAATCCAGCACTAAGAATCCGGAATCCTACTAAAAATTGGAATCCGGAATCCAACTTACCAAAGATCCACTCCAGATTAAATTAAGCTACTCGCTCGTAAGAAAAACCATCCGTGTGGGAGAACTGAATGCGTGACGAACGAACCCCAAAGGACGTCTGCGGGGAGGCTAGTCTGTGAAAGCCTCCCGAGGGTATAGACCTGAACGTGACGACATAATATCGGCATGTCTGGTGTCAAAACAATAGTTCACGAGCTCCATTTAAAAGGTCGAGGTCACGACCACATGATTAAAATTCTATAATTAGCGAGGGAACCCTTGCTTATGAGCGGCTGGGAGGATCACAAAATTGGGGGGTTTCAAGGGAACACAGCGCAGCCTTTTTAAGGTTTAAATTGAACTGTTAGAAATAACTTCCACCTATGGCTATGTTTGATTCTCTGTTGTTCACTCGCTTCGCTGAACTTTAAAAAATCAAAAGCGATTTTATGCGAGCTTTTTGACCTGGCATAGGACAGGAAAGGTGCACCTGGGGTGAACCTTTTCTTGAACGTTCCTGGTCCTCCTGGTTCACAAATGAAAATAAACGTCTACGTTCAACAGTTTACCTAAAAAGAAAAAAGTGCCTAATTTGGTCCTAGTAGTTTCGCTGAGAACAGTTTCATGGTTTCGATAATCTTTATTTGAGACTGATAAGCCAGGAACTGTCAGAACCGTACCAATCAGTTGTCACTAAAGTAATCACGTGCAAGGACGTGGTGGGTGCCTTTTTCGTTCATCCCCCGGCATTCGAGTGAAATCTCGCCACCTCTTCGATCAGACCAGTTTGAAGTTTGTTGTTTGTTGGATTTTTCTTTTCCACTGTTATTGGAAAGTACAAGCAAAAACAAAAGGCTGAGAGAGAAAGGTACCTGTAATACTGTGTTGTGAAATTTCATACCAATTTTTAGCTGACTGCGATAGATCTAAACGTGCCAAAGGAAAAGCTGCATGATTATTCGTTTGTGTCGATCTGTGGACTGTACTGAACGTGGCGGCAAGCAAGTCACAATCATGAACAAAAGAAACGTTAACTTTATAGTTTTAAGCGCTTAATAATTTTTTTCTCAATCATAATTGAATGTACTATAAATTTTAGGTCGTCCTTGGGGAAAATATCGTATACAATTGTTAAACGCTTAAAACGAGCCAACGTGTCAGAAACGCGCAAGTCTCTCTCGATCTCTCAGTCATCTCAGACTCGACCAAGGATCAGATGGACTTTTCATGTTTTCTGGTTCTACAGTTGTGATTAGGCCTCGTTCATATTGAGGTCGCTTTTGGAAATTAGACCGATCTGGATCGGTTTAGCCCGTTTTTCTTTGAAATGGATCCTCGAGCCACCTAGAACGCGCTAATATGAAATAAAACTCGCGGGGGATTTCATAATCCCACACTCAGATCTCTTACTTATTGATGAAGCCAAAGGCGAGATCTGGTCAAATCCGATTTTGTACCCGTGATTGCCTGTCAGGAATGTGACAAGCCATGAAAGAGCGTATGCTTGAAATTAATGCTGAATTTTTGACGTGTTAAACAACGAATTTGATAGAGCCGTGGAGTTTTTTCTATCAAAACGTGGTTATGCGCACATCTTAAGTATGAACCAACTAATTGTTGTGTTCTTTTTTATCTTTTTAACATCAAATTCAACGCGACAACTAGGGCCAGATCTCAGGGTCGTAACATAGTATATCCGGGACCCATTGATCCCTATTTTCTTGCCGTTATTTTGATCCCTGAGCCCCATTTTCCCAAAATTTTGATCCCTGAGCCCTGATAAAAAAATTGATCCCATCCATGTTTTACACAAAATTTTAACTTAGACAACTTTGTTTATCTCCAAATATAGAATATAGAACATGCTCAAATGGGCTGGTGAGAAAAACATTAACTTTGATTTTTAGTGCAAGTTGTATAGGTTCTATCAGAGCTATAAAGATCAATATGAGTAAACCTCTTTTTGTGCATATTATTCTATTTAAAACACTTTAAATATGTTTGGCGATACTATGCAAATGATAAAACCTGATTTTCTTGAACGGGAGCTTTAGTAAGATACAGAATGTAAGTTGTTGTTAATTTATACATCAAAAGTAGTCCACTTCCCTTTAAACTTCGTACATCTTGTAAGATCTTGCGGCGGAAACTTGATTTTTTCAGATGTAACGTTCATCAAGAGTATTTACAAGGTTTATTTTCAGTGTTGCTCATAGGAGCAAGGCCACCCGGAGGTTTATAAGCCAATCACAAGAAAGCATTGGATACAAAGTTCGAAAAAATACATTGTTAGTCAAACAGCAAACACAGCTACCGCTGGTTGGTCCCCGGTTGAATTAACGTCACTGTAAGGTATTTCTGAACTAAGGTCTTCCTCTAGCTTTCCAATTCCTATCCCGTACGAACATCTTCTTGCCCGGATAACTTGTCCAGTTAATCAATGTTAATCAATTTCACGTCGGCCGTGTTATTGGCCTACAACATTGATGGTAATAAAGTGTAACCGTTTGTCTCACGATTCAGTCACTTAATGATGTAGATCGCGACGTTTCAACTGCGTATTTCAAGTGTTCATTAGAAAAAGCAACACTTGACCTTGCCTTGCTAGTCTTTGTTGACTGGTCACACGTGAACTTATATGACTCCAAGCTCTGGTTCCGGTTGGTAGATTATTAGCCGCTGAGATTGGTACATTTCTTAGGCCGCTGTTTGTATGAGCTTTTGCCTCACTGGTCCGCTGTCGTACGGATCTCCTATGGCTGTGTCTCTTGATTAAGGGCAACCAAACTTCTGGACTTTCTATTCTGCTATTCCTGTTGATGTTGTTAGAGTGTAGTCTTATGTGAATTTCCTCTTTAACTCTGTGTGTGTTACAGTGAGGATCACGATCAATTACCAATAGGAAAATACCTGCTTTAGATGAAGTAGAAAATTTAATGATGCAAGCCACAGGTTCTACAGTTTAACAGCTTTTCTGTGTCAAGCCTATTAATGGATTTTCCTGGCTTAACAACCATTGTAGATTGTCAGAGGACATATCTGGTTGTAGGTCTTCCAGACCTACTCCTTCCAGCTTCGAATCTAATTGGCTCTGAAAAGGTGCGCACCAGAGCTCTCACTCCCCTTCCTCTTCGTCACCACCTGACGCAGGTGAATCATCTGATCCAACTGACCCCTGGAGCAATGCAACTAGGCGTTGCTCTTCAAGGCAGCTCCAACAGAAGTTGTTTCCATCTTTTATTATTTGAACTTTCCCGATGATACACTCAGGTGAATTTCTATCGTCACCGTGCCCAGTCTGGTATACAAGGGGATCGTCTTTTGACTGTTCCAGCTATCTCAAACCCATGTGATCTTCCAGGAATGCGTCACCGTTATGGCGGAGATCTTTTAGAAGGACCGTAAGGAAGAAGGGAATGATATACCTCTTGTAATTGTGCTTGAGAGCAACTACGTCGCCTTTTGAATAGATAATCTTTTTTCATATTCATCTCATATTCTTTGGCTGCGTCTTGAACCGTGTAGTTTGTCCTTCACTCCCATGAACCTCTCTCAGCAGATCGACTTCTCCATGCATGTGCCGACGCATTCCTCCTGAACATACTCAGACCAAGTGGAAGTGTACCAGCTCTTTCTGTGGTCTTCCTTCTGGTTTGTTGCTGTCGTACACCCTGTTCGAATTCTTTCGCAAAGCCGCTCTGCAGAGGCTTCCTGTATCCTCCTTTCCCTCCGCGCTCGTTTCCTCGATATTCTCCTCAAGGTTTACTCTTGCCGTGCGACTTTCGAAGCCATTCCGGTGCCTTTGGACCAAGCTTTCTCTGTGTGTAATGGCTTTGAGGACCGGTATAAAAGATAAACGAAGATTGGTGGAGCCTCTCTATTGATTGTTAAAGGCAGCTGGACCCCCGCGATGCGTAGTCGTTCAGAGCAGGTGTTCTCTCTCCACTAAAAAAATCAGGCTCCAAATCTAAGGTGATGATACCTTTCGGGGCCAACCATTACATAAGCCGAGGCCGAATAGCCCAAAGGGCCGAAAAAATTATTGTATATCAATATTGTCACTAAAGTCTGTAAATTTTGTGCAAAACAAAATAGCCACTGCACGAATGAGGTCTGAAAAAATCTTGCATGAAAAGATAACCCATCCCCGGCTCAAAAATCAAATAGTTTGCCCTTTTACTGGTGGCCTTTAATTCATGCTATTCATGCATTCAGTGCTATAATATATTAAATTGCTGCAGACTCTGCTACTTGTACCTAGTATGCAACATTCCTTTTACCAGTTCAACCGTTTATTTTATAGCGGGGCTCCCGCGCGCGCGAAGCGCGCGTGGGACAGAGCCCCATACTCATGGAATATGGTCAACCTCTTTTCGTTTGGTTGTCACGTGATTGACCGAGCGTACGTACGTACGTACGTACGTACGTAACGTACGCGTCTACAGATTGTACGGGTGGGGTAGGGGAGACTATCAAAAGGAAGGGAGGGGTGTCTCAGGCGTGTCTTGGCAAGTCCACATCTTTAATATAGGATTTTAGGACATTTACAATATGGTCAATTGACAGCTGTCAAAACAGGATAGCCACTGACCAGTATCCCATGACCATATCGCGGGCTCATGTGAGATGACGTGATTTATTTGGAAGCTGTCCGCTGACCAGTTAATTGTTTTACTAGATCGCCAACAATGTTCAATCTCATACTTTTACTAGTTAAACTGATAATGCACACATATTGGACATCAATGTTTTGATCAATTGACAGCTGTCAAAACAGGGTACCCGCTGACCAGTATCACTTGCCCGTATCGCGGGCTCAGGTGTCGACCCATCGAGGTCAAGTATTTTTTTGAAGTTATCCGCTGACAAGTTACTAGTTTTCAAGTGATCGCAGGCTCAAGTTCAAGTTTTTTTTAATACATATGAAATATGTTGTGTTTACGCACCACACAGTTAAAATTCTGATTGCAAACTGACCTTGGACGCAAAAATTCGGTCAGCTGTTACAGGAAGGGAAGACAGTTGCTTTTGACTTTTCTCACCATGGTCACGCGTTGGTCACGCTCTACGTTCAATTTTTATGCTCTGATTGGTCAAAATTTGACAGGTGAGTTCATGCGGAAAATTTATGCAGCATCTTGAATCTTGTTTACTTTGACAGCTGAAGCTGACAGAGTTTTGTGTCAACTTGTGATGTTTTTAACTGTCTTTTTCCACTGGATGTGCAAAATGAAATTCAGCTGCTATCAGGAGTCCTCTGTTATTCATGGCTAGTTTGTTTATTGGGTTTTTGGTTGAGGAATACGTCGCTTATCAAAGTCGCAAATCCGATTTCGGATGGCATCGTTTTCGTTTTCACCTTGCTTGATGCGTTAAGAGGATTGCAAAGTCTGAAGCGATACTGGCTTTTCTTGATACCTTTCAGGAGCTGCATCTCGAATGGTAAGCCAGAGAAATTATTGTATTTGATGTTTGTTTTTTTGGATCTAATTTAATGAAGTCGAGCGGAGTTTATGCGGTCATTTAGTTTATGCACGTTTGTAAGATTTGAGACAATGATCTGACCGAGTATCAGATTTGATATAAGTTTACATAACTTTAAAAAGCTTTCAGGCAGTTTCTCACCGCAAATAGAAGGAAAACGTTCCAAAGAATATTTAGTTATAATTCTGGCCGGAAAAGAAAGCTTTGAGCGATTTTCTTGCCTCGAGTTCTTCTTTGAAACAAGCAAACACCGGGAAGCCGGCTTTAAAGAAAGGCATAAACTTAAGCTTGAAGCTTGAAGACTCAGGATTTTTAGGGATACTTTAATACTTGTCTTCCTGAATGAAAATTGTTGTTTCTGTATATGTTTCACCGAATTTTGTTTCTTTTATTGATTGTTAGTAGTCTCTCTTATAATTTTAATCGCCGTGCCGAATGTTTTCAGTCGTTCAGTGAACATCGCTTACAGGAGTACTCAAAATGCCGCGCGTTAATAAACCATTAAATAAAAAATAAACAGAATAGATTCTTTATAATGTTGGAGCGTAACTCCGTTAATGTTCATTCAAACACTCGCCACAGCTCGCACTACAAAAGTGAGAACCGGATGGCCGTATAGGTGATTTTGGAAATTTTTTTAACAGTTTATGAATATTGAATGAGTGCAATTTGTATTGTGAAATATTGCTTTCTGTCCGAGGTCTGCCGGTATGATAAAAACAGTGCATCATACTACTGTTTCACCTCAGATGTGATGTGTAAATGGTATAAAAGGTTGGTTTACACCCACCCAGATTTGTTGACAAGATTTTGCAAAGTAAACTTGTCGAACTGAAAAAAGTTGGCCTGATTTTTTTTCCACTAATTAAGCTACGGTGATCAAGAGCCATTATGGCTCTTAAATGTGATCGAAGATGATTACCAGTTTTTGGGTGTACATATCAGGCTATCAACTCGATGTAAGATTTGGTTCACTCTTGGGCTGTTTGCCAATTTTTTTTTTCTCTAAAATCAGGCAGCCTTTCCCTCAAAAGTCACATAAATGTGCTCTAAAGTTAACTGAATTGTGGAATTCGAATACTAGTTTATTGTTTAATTTAAATTATAAATTTATTAATGGGAGCCTCGCTTTTAGCCCTGGCTAAATCTATATATTAAAAAAACTGAAGAAAATAAACTATAAGGGCTTTGTTACTCAGTTTATTTCACAGAGGTAAGTCTTTGGTGTTCCACTTATTTTCACTAATTCTACACTGTAATTTCAGATTATTTATCATACAAGCATTTATCAGTTATACAGTAGTGAAATGTGTCCTTTACTTTCCCGGCCCAATACTAGTACTGGTAGGTGAACCGATCTCGGTTTCTCATCAGAGTTCAAGATAACCCTAAAACTCCATGCAATTAGAGCAGATTTATTAAATTGCGAGAAAGTATTTATTGTGCAACAAAGCGCGCGAATTCATTTCACTTTTGTATTCTACTTATTACTGGTCAAAAAATACGAACCTCGATTTATAGTCGCCTTGTGACTGGCTTGAGGCGATGAGGCAATCGGGACCTATACAGTAAATTCCGCTTTCAATGAAACGGTTTGTCTATTGTCCTGGCGGTATTGTTATGTTTGATCGGCCCAAAAACTCTATACTTGGACCCTTGTCAGGAGTAAATCAGTCAAGGAAGTACTTACGTACCTTTCTCTGTCACAGGATTTCTTTTTGTCCTTTTCCTTCTTTCCCATTTTTCGCCAAAAAAGATATGTATAAATCTCTTTCTCTCAGTTTCTCTGCCTTCTGGCGTTGACAGCGCATTTAGGAGTTGCGTTACAAAGCGAGAAAAGTGACTTGAGATTCATATTACGGTGTCCTCAACAATTAATAAATTAAGAATATGATACCATTTTTTCATCAAACAACCAGGACTTCGTATGACAGGAACTTCCGTCAGCCGGAAGCAAGAATAGGTAATGTACCTTGGCCAGGAAATTCTATGGACACAAACCTTATTATGCGGAAAAATAGTGTGATAAGAGATTTTTAGACCGTGTAATAAATCTGATCGCTGATTCGGCCTCAAAAGCCTTGCGATCCCTGATCCCATTCTTCTGAGCCCTGAGCCCTTTCCTCTGAGCCCTGAGCCCAGTCATATTTTGGGCTCTGAGCCCTGAGCCCATATACCATGTTACGACCCTGCAGATCTCGCCTTTGGCTTCGTCGACAAGAGATCTGGGTACGAGATTAGGGATTTCATTGACCTCTAGGGCGAGGGGGGAGGGGGTGCTTTGCTCGCGCATGCTGTCCAACAAGGATGCTTGCGTAGCGTAAGTTAATAAAGAACAAACAAGTTCAGCTCTACAGTTTTGACTGAACACGGGCGAATCAGGTCATCTTTGACTACGTTTTGAGCCCTTTTGTCTATTAATAAGCCACTTTTTGAACTCGATTTAAATGGTTCAGCAACAACTAGACCAAGTAATAACTGATAGTTTTGGGCTTGCAGACTGTCAAGAGTTACTGACTTTTTATCTTTATTTTGACCAGTCAAAAACGTCGAGACGTGACAGCGTAAAAATTTATTTAGTGGATCAACGTGGTCCGGCCACTGTCCGAAATTTATTTTGAGCTATGTTATCATTCTTAGACAATTATGTGACACCGTCAACTTTAGTCACTTTAGGGCCGCGCTGATCGGGACACCACTTTTGTCAGCTTGAAGTCCAATTTAATCTTCTGTAGTGCTCTTTTTGATTGTCAATCTTTTACTGAGTATATATGCTTATCCCGTCCTAGGAGAAGTGTATTTTTTTGTATTTGGCTAAAATTCGTGTCTTACGAGTCATATGAGAAAGTGTGAAAGCAATTCAGTTAAGAAGTGATATCTAATGCGCGTGTTCTACAGCTTACTGTGTCTCTATAAATGAAAGTTTTAGAAAAGAGCGGTATCCGAATTTAGTTTTTTGCGATATGACAATGATTCCAATAAAAAGTAGAAAAAGAACGAAAAACAATGTCCTAAAACATAATATTACTTCGAAATACTGTTTTAATGTTCCAAAATAATTTGCAAACATTATTCGACGTAGCCTGTTCCAGGCGTGCGGACAGGACAAGGAAAACCACAGATAACCCAGGCTCTGTGATAGTACCACAGTACGGTTCCAGTAAAATTACAGTGTTTGTATGGGGTAAAAATATCATCCTAAAATTTCTAGGAAATACAAAATAAAGATCAATAAAACTTACTCTGCAGTTAATTGTTGTTGTCCTTATTTCTCCAACGAAGTTTCGTGATAATTTGCAGTAATTTGTTTAAATTCACTCTATCTACAATAATAATATACAAGGTAGGAAACACGAGGTGCCATTTTCGCCGACATGCTCTCATTCAACACAACTTTTTCCACGAAATTCGAACTCCAACGGAAAATAAACATGCCAGGATCGTAGAAATAGGATAGCAGCAGATATAGAAACCAATGAAGCTTTCCCAGATAGAGAAACGAATCCCACAGACTTTGACAAACTCGAAGAATATAATCCAAACAGACCGAGAATATGCTCGCCGAAGCAGCCGGGCCAGATCAACACGCGGCCAAGAAAATGAGGCCTGGGCACTGTACAAAAAAACTCTATCCCGGAGGTCCTGGGGTGACCTTTCTAGGGACCGATACATCATTTGCCCAAAGCCACCCTCCCCTGCTTGAAAAATACTTGATAGAAGGCAATTGTTCTTCCTAGCCAATCACTATTTGCCAGAGCAAACCCCGCACACGCGCCCAAATTTAAATGGCTAAAAATATATATATATAATCAGGAGAGTCTGCGGAGTTACAAGGCGCCCCATTTCTTTTACTAAGGAATGCAAATAACAGTAATGAAACTAATGAAATAACAACGCGAAATACTTACAAGGCAAAAAAGGAACAAAAGGTAGATGATGACTGAGATACTGTTGCTGTGAACTCTCGAGCGAAACTATCGTAAATAAACGATGAAGCTTACAAACTAATGTCAAAAACTATACAGAAAATTGCGACAGAATATGAATTGCGATAACTGAGACGAATGTGAAAGGCACTTGCACCAGTAATGAAAGAACTAGCGCGATTAACATATTTAGCGATTAATGCGGCAGTAACACGCCGACTTCTTGTCAATACAAGTGAACGCTCTATCGGTTAAATATGTGAATCATCGTGATACACCCCTCTTTGAATTTGGTCCTGTTGTACAAATGCCTCGGTAAGAGCGAAAATTTACTTATATCATTTGCTCGTTTTAAGTTTTGTAAATCCTCCTTCGTTGTTCTTTCCGTTGCCCTCATAACCTTGCCCTATTGATGTTTGATAAACTTTCTGAGAACCAGCGCCAGGCGCTGAATATGGTTCGAGAGGGACATAATCTCTTTATAACAGGCCCGGGTGGTACGGCTAGGAAGAGCAATTGCCTTCTATCAAGTATTTTTCAAGCAGGGGAGGGTGGCTTTGGGCAAATGATGTATCGGTCCCTAGAAAGGTCACCCCAGGACCCCCGGGATAGAGTTTTTTTGTACAGTGCCCAGGCCTCATTTTCTTGGCCGCGTGTTGATCTGACCCGGCTGCTTCGGCGAGCATATTCTCGGTCTGTTTGGATTATATTCTTCGAGTTTGTCAAAGTCTGTGGGATTCGTTTCTCTATCTGGGAAAGCTTCATTGGTTTCTATATCTGCTGCTATCCTATTTCTACGATCCTGGCATGTTTATTTTCCGTTGGAGTCCGAATTTCGTGGAAAAAGTTGTGTTGAATGAGAGCATGTCGGCGAAAATGGCACCTCGTGTTTCCTACCTTGTATATTATTATTGTAGATAGAGTGAATTTAAACAAATTACTGCAAATTATCACGAAACTTCGTTGGAGGAATAAGGACAACAACAATTAACTGCAGAGTAAGTTTTATTGATCTTTATTTTGTATTTCCTAGAAATTTTAGGATGATATTTTTACCCCATACAAACACTGTAATTTTACTGGAACCGTACTGTGGTACTATCACAGAGCATGGGTTACCTGTGGGAAAACTACGAATGTAACGACATACAAACAAAATGAACCTTCTATTATATTATTGGTGGATAGCAAAAGACTTGATTAACCTTCGCTGGTTTATGATATGGCATAGATAGGGAAAATTGATTTGGAGTTACACACGAACTTTGTTAGGCCGTTTTCTTGCAAATTGCAGCTCGATTTTCCCTGGCAATGACTGTACCTTTTCCCAATACTTTATTATGTAGCAATCAAATAAATAAACGTGAATATTTAGGAATGATTTGCAAGAGTTTTTTTGTTTCTGCTAATTAAGCATTTTTCTATCTGCATAACTAAAAATAGAGTTCGCAAAAATAGAGTAAGTGAAAAATAGAGTCTTGAGGTCAGTCTCACTCTCTACTAATAACTAAACCAGCTCCGAGATCCCTAATCATATGGAGATTTGGACTAGATTAATCGAAGGACAAAATTTAAAATTGCGATGTCGGTGTTTCGCCACGTTTTTTTGTGGTGATGCGATGTTTGTTATTTTTTTCCGCGGCTTTGCGGTGTGGACAGTCCCCCAATGCCCCCCTCATTATTAGACCTTAAACCCTTATGGAACAGTAATACATTTCTTCACGTAATTTATAAATCGAAAAAGAAAACAAACTTGTTATGCATTCTAAACAACGTCTTTCAATATAGCAAGATTCGAACACGAAAACGAAATGCGAAGAAAAGCATTAAAACAGAAAAAATTTGTAATCCAGCCCTTTTTGGAATCCGGAATCCACTGAGCTGGAATCCGGAATCCAGTGATCGGAATCCGGAATCCACAGGGTGGAATCCACAATCCAAGACTGTCATGGATTCCCTTACATGGGGCGAGAACATCCTCGCGATTGTTTTGAAATAGCGCGTGTTTTATTTATTTATTTATTTACAGTTTACGTTATTTATTTATTTACTTTTAAACATCATCATTTAATGTAGGAAAACTGGTATAAAATCAACGTTTTATTTTAGTGTATATATAACGAGAGATGTATATGTTGTGGATCAAGGTTGGTCTTCGTGTACCTCTTTGCTATATAACGATTTTCATCAATGAAGTTTTCACAAACACCAGAGAATAATCGATTTCTGTTGTTTCAGTACTAATGAACCCATCAAAGCTGTCCAAAAATTGAGAAACAAGAGAGAATAATCTATTCTCTCTTGCTGAATAATATATGGCAACAAGAGAGAATGAGCTAGATCATTCTCTCTTGATGGCAAGAAGATGCCAACATTTTTTGTGCCAACAATGGCGCATAAATTGCTGCCATAAGTTCACTAGTTTCAACTACAGTCAAAACTAAACAAAGCAAGGACTGCTGGTGTCTTAAATTCTTCTCCCTCCCCCGTTTCACCCGCTGCTATTCCTATCATTAAAAGATGACTTCTCAGCCGCCATTTTAAATTTTGGTAAAAAATAAGCATAAGATTTAAATGACCCTGTGCTGACGTCAGCACATCAAAAAGGAAAGTCTTGTCTTAAGGTGACTCGACCCAGTTTTTTTGGGGGGGTACCATCCTACTTTGAAGCTCTCTGGTATCCCCACCTTTACATTTATCGTAAGTATAACACATAAAATGGATAACATATAGATCAATCCGTAATATAACATAAAATTTTTGGCGATCGGAGTAAATGTCACGTGGTTATAATGCCACGCCCCTTTGAGGTCTGAGTCGAAAATCGGCTGTTGCCGGCATTTTTTTGTGAAAATCTCTCGGCTACACATAGTGCGCATTAGTGCCTTGCGCTGAACAGAGTTTTACCAAAATCGCAAAGACCCAATTCGAGAAATTCAGCGGTTTCCAAATTTAGGTCATAATTTATGCGAAAATGATAAGCAAACTTTACGCGGATTATATCTAATAAACCAAGAGATTCATCCCTTTATTTTGGGCATCGTTATAACAGATGGGTCCTTGCAAGTCAGCAAAACGCTTTAGGGCCCTGTAAATGCGCGCGATTTCGAGCAAAGCAAACATATAGAAATTATAGTTTTCGCTATTTGTTGACGTTTGTCAGCGTTTGAGAGTCCTTCTCACGAAAAAAGCATTTTCTTAAAAATTCGTAGCTTTTTTCCTTCAAATTTTTTCAGGGCCACAATTGATTAACTAACTACCCGGACTCTGAATTTCATGGTCATTGAAAAACTGTGACATTATCTTCTATAAGCTCAAACTTGAGTAAACATTGAAGATTTTTAGCTTTTTGGCTGAGTTTGTGCTTTGGGAGTTGTCTATTGTTTCTAGTCTGTCATTATACAGCATTCTTGTTCAGGACGCGTGCAATGACCACGCTTGGCTGACTTCCGAATGCTCACCGAGATATTCCCGTCACGAGTTGGTTTAATTATTGTCTTGCATTAAACCTATGAAAAAATGATATTTTTGTAATAGTAAGTAGACTTAGTGTGTAGCACTTCTTGATTTTTTTGCAAAGACACAAGAAGCACGAGAATTGATTAAAAATTGTTAGTTAAACCTCTATGTATCACGCGATGGCCTGTCTCACTGTACCAAATTTACAATATCTCGGTGAGCATTCGGAAGTCAGCCAAGCGTGGTCAGTGCACGCGTGCTGAACAAGAATGCTGTATGATGACAGACTAGAAACAATAGACAACTCCAACAGGAGGGCATTTTGCATGCGCATGCGTCAATATGGGCTGTTGAAGTGCCATAGAGGCATTTTCTGTGAATTGTTTACGTTCAGTACCAGCATTTGCAGGCTGTTTTCTGGAGCTGAATGACGTGTATTGGGTGCTACGTTCCTCAGACGTGTTCTTTAAGGTATCGTGGTATTTTTTTACGATGAAAGTGAGTTTATTGTAGCCTCGCTGTCGCCCTTGAGAGGACAGTCTTTCCTTTCGTAAAACAGTACATCGAAGACAAGATGGCGGCTGAATGTTCTTACCACCTAACATTTCGCGCACATTTTTTGAGCAGGAGGAAAAGGTCAGTATGATAGTTTTTCGTCGAACAATTATCCTATAGATACTTAATTCTTCTCAATAGTATAACTCTAAAATCGAACTTAATCGTTTCGAGGAATACAGTGGTTAATTAAATGTCCATTCTGCCGTGAAACTGTTTTTCACCCTTTCTCTGGCTTGTTTATCTCGAAATCTTGCCTTTCTCCCCAGGTTAAGTTAATGATTAATGAAACTAAGAATACTTCCGCGAATGAAGGGCGCTTTGATGAAGGCTGTGAAAAATCGCCTTCTGTAATAATTTTAGCTTTCTTCTCCGGTACGTCTTCGTTGAGAAATAAAATACACGCACTTCAACTATAAATTTAAATCAATATAATGATGCCAGTAAGATTGTGTTTTGAAAATAAAAATATTCTATCATTTAGTTATACAAAGGAAAAAAATTACAGCAATCGGTTTGAATTCTGATCTTTTTCCACCATATTTTGATGGTACACTGTTTGTTTACATTTCATTATGCAAATAAATATAACATTTTGGCGTTTTAAAGAAAATCTAGCCTAACTCCCCAACCCCAAAATAGCACGAAATGAAACGTTATCAATATACCTTTTAAATAAATCCTGGCTTCTGTTGCCAAAAAATCGCCTTTATTCCTAAATGATACCATTTTGTGGATACTACATTTGTTGATATGCTAATTTGTGAGACATTTCATTCACGAAGGATGTTGACTGAGACCAGCTTCTCCTCTGTATTGAACCACATTCTTGTTTAGTGCATCAGTTTCTGCTTGATAATTCTTCCATGATGTACAACTTACATAAGGGGTTCATCTGGATACAGTAAAAAGCTCTCAACAGAAACATTAAGAACAGACAAATTTATCCATCCATTTGTGTCATGTTTGTTGTCGCATCCCAGCTCATTTGGGTCCTTTAGCAGAAGTATTTATTTTTTGAGGAAACAGCATTATATGCACCCCTTTAACAAACTTCCTATCTTATGTTCAAACAGGCTTTGAAGGTGAACAACATCGTCATTTAGATTTATATGGAGTGATGGCCATTCTCTGTTTTGAATGGATCACTACTGTCATCAAATACAGATTAATAACAAGAAATCGATTGTGGAGCACAGGAGCTGTCACTCAAGAGTACTTTCAAAATAGTAGCTTAGGAAAAATCTTTGTATCTATAGAGTTAAAGAAAAATAAAAGTACTGTTCGTTTTTTCCGAGTATGCGTGCATTCGTTTTGTCTGCAACTGAGCTTAGAAATGCTCAAGTGATTATGTTCTACCTAATCACTTGTAATTGTTTCTGTCTCAAGCTCAGTCCATTCTTCATTTCCTATAGAATATTTTTATAAATTTTTCCATGAAAACTTTCAAAAACTGTAAAAACCCCATAGATTTCACGTTTTTGTGGCATATATAAACGCTTGTCTTCGCGATCAGTTTAACATGAGACATCGCGCTAATAAATAAACCTTGCGTGGTAATTTTTTTTTTCGCTTTTTGCCCTAAAGCAGCTGAACATTGCTACGATGCATTTCCTCCCTGATGTGTAAAACCACGAGTTTGGAAATCAAACCATAGAAATGCATTGCTTTGCCAGTGAAAATCAGACTTATACAGGAAATGACTTTTTGGCGTTGAGTCTTGAAAGTCTTTAAAAGGCCAAGGAAACCTACTGCTGAAAAATCTACAAGTGAAAACCCGCGTAGAAAACGTCTGATTTTTGTGATGGAGAATATTTTTTGAAGGAAAGTGCGGTATTCAAAGCACCAACGAAATGGCTTTTAAAAGGACTGTAACTTTACGCGCGAGTTTTCGATTTCCCGCCATCAGATTTGATGAGCCCACGCTATTGTCATTCAGCGGATTCACGCATGCGCATGCAAAATGCCCTCCTGTTGACAACTCCCAAAGCACAAACTCAGTCAAAACGCTAAAAATCTTCAATGTTTACTCAAGTTTGGGCTTATAGAAGATAATGTCACAGTTTTTCAATGACCATGAAATTCAGAGTCCGGGTAGTTAGTTAATCAATTGTGGCCCTGAAAAAATTTGAAGGAAAAAAAACTACGAATTTTTAAGAAAATGCTTTTTTCGTGAGAAGGACTCTCAAACGCTGACAAACGTCAACAAATAGCGAAAACTGTAATTTCTATATGTTTGCTTTGCTCGAAATCGCGCGCATTTACAAGGCCCTAAAGCGTTTTGCTGACTTGCAAGGACCCATCTGTTATAAGGATGCCCAAAATACAGAGATGAATCTCATAGTTTATTAGATATAATCCGTGTAAAGTTTGCTTATCATTTTCGCATAAATTATGACCTAAATTTGGAAACCGCTGAATTTCTCGAATTGGGTCTTTGCGATTTTGGTGAAACTCTGTTCAGCGCAAGGCACTAATGCGCACTATGTGTAGCCGAGAGATTTTCACAAAAAAATGCCGGCAACAGCAGATTTTCGACTCAGACCTCAAAGGGGCGTGGCATTATAACCACGTGACATTTACTCCGATCGCCAAAAATTTTATGTTATATTGTAGATTGATCTATATGTTATCCATTCTATGTGTTAGAATTACGATAAAAGTAAAGGTGGGGATACCAGAGAGCTTCAAAGTAAGATGGTACTCCCCCAAAAAAAACTGGGTCGAGTCACCTTAAAAGTTGTTGTTAAATCTTGGGACTCTTGACGGACAAATGTTTTCACTCGATGTTCCCTCCAATAACATTTCTTTCTTCAGCCCTATACATGACATGTAGTTAGAACGTCTCGTAAAAGCTTACGACCACCTCACGTAATAAGCGACCGAGACCGCTTTTTGGGAACTCTTCTAAACCGTTACATTTCGGGTTGTTCATTACGGAAGGTTCGTCTTACGGATAGAGATCTATCAAAGTGCGGCGGTGACATACAACGCAAACATCAAAATTTATTACATCTAGTCTATAGGAATATAATAGCACGGCACATGCTTGAAAGCAGTCAAACTAAGGGTCTGCCTTGCTTACAGCGAGAAATTTTCCATGAAGTGGCCCCCATATACATAAACCCAGTAGGTCACCTTTCACCATGGATGCAAATAATCAAGTTACAATCAGAATTGCGGCATATACTATACTTTTGCTTTACTGTAAGGTAAGTTGCAATGTTCATGGGAATCCTCTTGTGAGAGAAGTGACTTGTCTTTGACAGATTGTGCTCACAAAAGTAGCATAATAATTTATGCTACAAGCAGTGCTCTTGAATTTCTAAAATTATGCCGATAACTGTGCTAGTTTTTGTAAATTATGTTCATTTTAGTAAATATAATTCAGAAATTATGCTTCTACTATTTACTTTAAATTTGATAAAAACACCTGAATATATAACTTTGCAACAAACAAGTAAAAGGCAAACACACTTACTCTATTTACATCTAGAAACTTTTGTATTGTCTGACGACTAGAAAAATTCAAACAATTAACAACCAGGGCCCAGTTGCTCGAAGCATGGTTAGCGTTAACCAGCGCTTAATACCTTGAAAACGTATTGGTTTTGATACTGCTTAACCAATGGTTAAAGCTAACTATGCTTTGAGCAACTCAGCCCAGAACGCGGAGGTCCATCTTAGATAACCGAGCTAGTTATGCGCATGCGTTGAGTCCTGTGAAAACAGTCCTAAGTCACTTCCTGTAAGACCCAGGTCCCATGAATGTGACAATGAGCAGACCGTCCAAAAATTGATTTTGTTACTTAATATATGCCTGTAACTCTGACATCAGCAATGACAATTTTAAGCTACAAAACTAGCCAAAAAGTGCATAGTATGCTAGCAGACACAATTTTCCGGAATTGGATTAATATTATGCTCGTAATGACGAATTATGCCAACATTATACCAGCACAATCTATCAAGGCTGAGAAGTGACCCGCTTAGTCCTGTGGTGGCGGGATTTCTTCCACGTACATTCGAGATACTGAATTCCATCCTGTGCGTGGATCAGCATTAAATGTGTAACCCTTGCAATAGCCGACATGGAAGCCGACCTCTACAATCCCGGCGGGGAGCGCATTGCAGACTCCTTCAATATGGCGAACACGGAATGGGCTCAACTTGGCATTCGGTCTCGCACCTGATAGCATGTAGACCAGACCGTCGATAGGATCAGGAGTAGAACACTCGTTACCATTAAAAGTAAAATACCAACGCTTGCAGCAATTGTTGCAGTTTCTGATACGAAGTCCACCACTCCAGTAGACTCTAAGACTGGTTTTTGACGATAACTTTCTAAACGTACAATTCTAGGGTATTTTTGTAAAGACAACAAGAAATAATGTTAGCAAAAAAAATTGGGTTCTAAAATGAAATAGCTTACCCTTCAATTCTATGAGTGAAAAGCTCCAAGAAGTTGCTATGGAAAGGGAATTCTTACTGTAAACTGTTGTTATTGTTGAGTTGCTAAATTATATGCTATTTATTAACAGAGAGTGAGGTCATTACAGGGATATCTCAGACCGAGGCTTTGATGTTAATAAGTTGTACACGTGAGCCTGCGATAGAGTCAGGTGACATTGGTCAGCGAATACCCCACAGACACGAAGCCTCAAGCTAAAAAACAACGATTTTTAAAGTTATCCCAGAAGTTTCCAGAAGAAACACAGCAGCTAATGGAGGAAAAAGATACAGGTAATATAAGGAAAGTACTTTGTAAATCATTAATTCAGTGGTTTTGAGAATTAAATCTGTGTTGTTATAAGTACCGAGTCGACTGTACGTGCATGTTTTGGTTCGCTCCGGTTATTCTTTCGTTGCTGTTGAGGTGAAAGTCTAGAAATGTAACAAAACACTTAAGAGCAGTTGTCTGTAAGATTCGAGCTATATTAAAAAGGCGCTGCCACACTATCTCACCGAATTGGCTAAAAATTGGCATGTAGACTTGATTTGAGGTCTTTAATAAGGAATAGGTAACTTTAGGTTCTAATTCCTCCTACTTCGGAAATTATCGACATGGCCGGTTTTTGGGTGCCTCGGACCGGCGCCATATTGGTTAATAGAAGCTACTTTTGAGCCTTCGACTACAACCCTGTCTTCAAAGCTAATCTTCCTTTGCCAATACAGATTGAAAGAACAATCCCTCTTTATTGTATTTTTAGAAACTACTTCGAAATTGATAACGTTTTCGCAACGATCGATTAAACTTTTGGTGGGTATACTTTTTGAATTTTTTACACCCGCAAAATTAACAGAATTTTAAAGGCGTATATCTCTTTTGCCACATCGCATTGAAGCTTGCCAATCTACCTGAATACTCACTGTTTGTAGTTAAATCGAGTTCATTAATAAAAAAATTGGGCAAATTTAACGGAGCAGAAACAAAAGTAATGAATGGAAGACTGTTCTAGCGACTTTGTCAATAATCTGTACACCGAATATTCGCCAGGTGTTGCCAAAATTACAATCGATAATAGAGTTTGTCATTAAATCTGAGTGATCTGTGTAATAAAATTAGCCTCTGTAATATAATCGATAACTCTGCTGCGAAAAAAACAGTATAAAAAAGGCAGATTGTTTAAGGAAAAGGAAAATGAATTTGTTATGTTTATGCTATGACGCGTAAACAAAATTCAACCATCACAGTCGAACTGGAATTTTCCTGATTTTCCTCCAGTTCCTTTACCGAAACCAGAGCTTTTAAAATTAACCATAGTAATGAAAATTGAGATGTATTACCTTACTCGACGACAAAGTTGCCAGTTTTCACCTTGATCGAAAAAAAGTAATATTTTCCCACGCATATCGCGGGTCGTCACGTTCCTTGCCTGGCGTTACAACTCACGTGAAACTGCCTGGTTTCAAACAACTGAACTGAAGAATCCGTGAAAATCTTAGCCAGGCAATAAATAATGGAAGTTGATATAAGTTATCATTATTAGTGAGCGAGGATCGATGCGATGATAGTTCCAGCTACATGTGTTTACAGCGTTTGAAGATTTACTCAAAACTCATGAGACATGAGCCCTTGAAATAAACATCATTACTTCCGGTTTTAAAAATTGGGCGTTGGCAAAGTAATGAATAGACTCATTCTACCTTGTACACCGTTAACAACGGTTCCGTGTACAATTTTCAGGTATTTTGTCTCAATCACGAAGCCCGTTTTGAGGAGATTCTTGATAAACAGAAAAATTGGTTTGGAAGGGGTTAAGAAGAATGAGGGATGAGCCCGGGACAGCAAAAACCACAGTCACCCCACCGAAGGGCTTTAAAACTGTGCGCAAATGCCTCACCCTAGGGACAATTCCAGATTTTTGTTTCCTTGAAAAAGCTTAAAATCGCTAGACAATGCATGGACAACTCAAACAGTCAAAACCTAATTTTCTCTGCTCGTCAAATGAAAAACGCCTCTGAGGACAAGTAGTGGTAATGTGCTTGTTAGTAAGACGTCCAACATAAGGAGACATTCATAATCAACTCGGTTAATGCATTGATAAAGGGAAACTTTCTCCTTTACCCTTAGGGACAGAGTTCAAAGGCGCAAAAGATTTTTAGTTCAGCTCTAACATGTGTTGTCTAGCGATTTGCCTTGAGCTTCTCTAAATTTTCCAGATCAAACAAGCTGTGCCCATCGTACATAATCTTGTCTGGGCTCCCTTGAAAAATTGCAATTCATCAGATGCCTTCAAGTTCATCCTCCGCCGCGACAACTTCGTGATCTATTTTAATGGGTGGTTTTCTGGAACTATCCTATGGCTTGTCCTTTCTGGTAGTCACTATATTAGCGAACATGTTTCAATTTCTCTCCAGCAAAAGTCTCTATCAGGAGCGTGGCAAGGACTTTCCAGGTGTGCGGAAAATTTCCAAAACTTAGCCTAACATCTTACTCAGTTCTCTCGCAACGTTTCCCCACTACATTTGCTAATTCTGTTAACTAGGTGAGGTTATGCGTGGATGAAATGGCACTTGCAATCGGTGAGAAAATTAGGTTAGACACTTTACCCTCAAGGACGACTCTCACGTTTTGCTGACACTTTCTACCTTAGAAGAGATAAGTGAAGCTTTGCCTTCCCCACTCCGTGTAAAAAAATGTCGTTCGGCTGTTCAAACTACTTTTAGGAAACAACAAACTTCCCAACTTTAATTTTTAATAAAGGTATAAGGGTAGGAATCCAAATTTTTTTTGGAGTATTTCACTGATTTTAATATGATGATTGTAAAGTAGTGTCTAGTGAGTACGGAGGCTAATGCCCCATCGTAAAAATGTGAAATTGAAAACAAAAATCTTGTATAACCGAGTAGTACACAATTTTAGTTATTTTATTGAGTTGTGAAAAATCACAAATTTGTTTCTTCTTGAATGTGTTATACTCTCATCCATTCAGTCTTTCCGATATGCCCGTCGGATAGCGGAAGTTAACGTAATGCACCTATCAATGTAAACCCCGTGGGGAGGCGGGCAAGGGGTGGGGATTTGACAAATTTTAAAATTTTTCGATCAAATTCCCCAGGGTGGGAAACGAAAGGTCAATCAAAAGTGTCAAAAAAGCCCCCACCCCAGGGGAAAAAATCTAAACAAACAATGCTATAATACTATATAAAACGAATAAAAGAACATTTCAAACACGTTGTTACTACTTTTATTTACGGTTAACGGAAGCTCCATTAAATTACTCGCTGTAATTAAGTATTTTCTCTCTCCACTAGCATCTCTTATCTTGAACAACAAAATCACTTCAGGAAGATTGACCGTGCTGTATAATATTAATAAAACGTAAGATCCTTTATAACATCTGCTCAACATGTCGGAACAGGTCGGATCAGTGATCCATAAAAAATCCTCTGACTTTCATGGCGGAATTCGATTTCAATCGAGGTTTACAATCAGATGGGAACTTGAAGATAAAAATTTCCTCAAAATAGACATTATCTGTTTAGATGACAGTTTAAAGTATCGCATTATGGCAATTAAAACAAATGAAAACTTCATACCTTTCTCCAACAACGTGACTTTCAGGAAGCCTCGAGCGGGGACGGACTTGCTAACTGCTTCTGAATTGATACCTGACTTCTGTCGGTTAAAGTCAAATGTCCCGACCCCGGGGTCGCTTCGCACGATCAAAAGCCGGACAGCGGGGATAGTCCCAGGCATCAAATCCCTCCCTTGCCCGCACTCCCCCACGGGATTTACATTGATAGGTGCATAAATGATCGATTACCTGGAAAGAAGCTACCATCCTAACTTTCCACCTTCGGGTCTTTTCCCTAGCCATAATGTTTTTCCCTCAAGGAATTTTTCTCTGTTTTACATAATAATTGGTCTTGCATTCAGCTTATCGATTTTGAGAGCCTAGTCCTATGCCGTATTCTGATGCGATCTACTTTATGTAGCTTCCCCCCCATCTAACAGCTCCTTACTGAACAAAAACGGCTTTAATTGAGTCTATTCACTAGTCAAAGAACTAGCCAATATTTTTCCAGCGGTAAGCACAATGTTCCTAATTCCCCCTAGTCCCCTTCTTAGACGCTTTCATGTACATCAGGTGTTAAATTTTCTTTTCATAAGCTACAATGCTCATAATCGCGCATTCTGATGTCATTTATGCTTAAAAAGTTAAAAATTAGTTTATCGAAGAAAGAGTGAATTAAAGGTGTCATGAGGCGTTTGTGATTTCATGAACTATTTGACGCGGTCCTTTTCTTACGGCTTATGTCCGTTGGTGAAATCGCTACTTGGGTTTTCTTGGATTGAAAAGGGCGGGCTCTTTTTCTAAAGGTGGCGTTGTTTATGGGACCTTAGTATTCAGAACAGAATCAGTCGATGGCAAACAACGAAAAGGCTTTTATGTGGTAAGTTACAGTGATGAACCTTGCCTCGAGATGGTCATATTTTTGTACATACCTTCATGCAATTCAGTGTTGGTCTGAAAATTTTTGTTATGGATGGGGGAAGGGGGGGGGAGAGATCAGAACATGTACCTCGTGTTGTTTACGAGACATTAAAGTAATGAAAACTGTTAAACAGTCTTCTACAAATCAAAATAGTTGTAAATGCTTACGGGAGGCCCTAACTATATGATGATAAGAAGGGCTATATTTGGAAAGGTGCATGGTCGTGGAGTTAAGGCGATTTGACTAATCAACCAATTTCCCGCTAAACCTGCGCTAAACATAAGGGCGTGGCCAGTGGCCCCAAAAATTGTGTTCGCTCGCCCCGGGCTGGCTCGACTTTTGGGATACGGTTATGGGGTTATAAACAATGAGTTCATCATCTATGTAGCCTACTCGCCCCAAGTGACTGCATTTCGCTTTTCAGAGACCCATCAGTTACTGTATGACCCTCTCCGATCAGATTTTATGTCCGTGGTACTGGTGGTGAGGTCAGTCTACAAGCAGAGTCGTGAAAAACACCGCCACTTGAGCCTTTACGTTCAAAACATTCCTGGCTATCGGTAAAAAAAGAAGGCGCCTTCAAAAATACTAAATAAAATGTCATTTCAAATATCACTTTGTCACCGTTCGAAAATTATTGTGAATCAGACCGAATGAAAGTTCGCTCAAAGAGGGGGAGGGGGGAGGGGGGTTGGTAGTTCTTAACAGTTACAGTTAGCTAGAAAATTAAAAGTTACGAAAAAATAGTGGGCGAACTGCAGAATACATGCACGAATGAGAAAGAAAATAGAAAACAACTTCCTGTTCAAATTCGGGTGAAACTTTTAATAGCGTCAAGAAGACTGAACTTGATTGAGGTTGTTCATTTCAGTTCCGTTCCAGCGTGCAGTTCCTTGTCCTCCTAAAAATAGCTTCGTCTCCCACCGATCATTCCGGGCGCGATCCATTCAACCAAACTTTCCGGAAATTTCGGTCCAAAACTCAATGGATCGGTTCGGTCCAACCGGAAAAGTTTCGAAAAAACGGGTCCACCTTTTGAGGTGGTCCTCTTTTCCCGGTCGGACCGGTTGGAATTTTGGTTGAATGGATCGCGCCCTCCATGTCATATTTTGCGGACTCGGACTTATTATTCAGTAATGACGGTACGATCAGGTAATTTGACTTGATGAGTTCTTTAATTTCATTTCATGTACTAGTTTTATATCTTACGCTGGAAAGATCTGCCAAACAGTGTACATTAGCAAAGGTAGGTTCCTGTTTACACGTGTAATTATCGAATACCATACAATTTGCATAAAGCTACAGTGCACGGTTGGTTTTTCTAGCCTTTTGATTAAAATTGACAACGTTTGCGTTATCTTTGCCTAAGAAAATATGTAATTTGTAGCTGTATACAGCGAAATACTACAGAGAAAATTGTAACTGTGCAGTACACGAGCGGCTCCCGATTGGTCTGGGAAATCGAAGAGCGACTTTGAGCTAGTGCCGTGTGTAACAAAATTTATAATTTTCATTTTAGCGCATATTTCAAGCTCTTCGCAAGATCAGAATCAAAAGATCATCTGTTTACATTACAAGGGAGGGTTTTTTTAAGCGATAGAGAGGGTTTAAGAGGCACGATCAATTTTTAAAGAATTTTCTTTTCAAATATTCACCGAATTTTGTTTTGAAGTTTTAGCGGCCAAGTGGCTGAACCACTGCGCATTCATGCAATCATATTTCTGTTCCGTTGCATTTGCCCAATTATTTTATTCAACAATCTAACTTAGCTATAAACAAACTATGTTTACTTAAAATGGCTTAGTCTAAATCGATGTGGCATGGGTGATATTGGCCTTCCAATTTCTACCAAATTTGTGTACCGTTTAAGTACCGAAAAAGTGCTGTGAGAAGTTATAGCCGTTCGTAGCTCAGGCTTAACCATTTTCAGATAAGAGTAGGTAAATGAAAGGAGGAAGGATAGTTCTTTGCAACTGTATGAGTCACGATTACGTTATTTTAATGATAAGGCTAGAATTAATTACTGTAAATCTCCTTCAGTTCACCAACATGGCGGCCGCTCGAGGCCTCGTCAAAACTGTCATTCCTGTATCTTTGAAACCAACGAGAATTCGAACCTTAGAATATGCATTCAGCATTTAGGACACCATTCTAAGACTACATGCCAAAAATCAGCCAAATCGATGAGGTACCGTGTCAGGCCGAAGTTCGAATTTTACAGAAAATCACACTTAATGTCAGGTCCCTCGGCAAACCAGTTAGTCATGTTGTTTTCCCTCGAGTCCTGATGTTTCCCTCGACCTCGTCTCAGGAAACATCAGGACTCTCGGGAAAACAAAACTAACTGTTTCCCTCGGGATCTGACATTAAGTGTATAATATGATTTAGTATATAATGGTAATTGAACTGAGTGAAGTGCAATTTGGTCTGATATTATACGTGTGATTTCTTTGAAATCACAAGTATATGATTTCAGACCAAAATTGCACGACACGAAGTTCAATTACTACTTTATTACTTCCATTTTGAAATCGCAGAATTTAGTCCGTACTAATATTTTATTGATCAAGTAGCCGGTTTGTTAAAAAGGCGAAACAGAAAGGTTTTTACATCTCACTTTGTATTCCAAACAGAAATGATGCGATATAGAACAAAAATGGTGCGATTTAAAACAGAAATGATGCGATTTAGAACATGAATGACGCGATTTGGAACAGATGCGATTTAGAACAAAAAATGGTGCGATTTAGGAATAAATCACACCGCTGAGAGCCAATCAGATTGCACGGATAGCCAGTGATTTCAAAGCGGATGTAATAAATACTAAAACAGTGGATAGTGTTTTTCGTGCGCTCTGATTGGCTACTCAATCAGTGAATATCCTGCACTATTCACTGATTCACCTCCAGTTCCTCCGAGCGAGCGACGCCAAACTCGCGTAGGTTGCGAGCAAAATGCCTTCACGGCTTGCTGCCGTGATAAACTAAGAAATTTCACAACTAATCAAGCAAGCTATTTCCGAAATACATGAAGAAGGTGACGAAGTTCGGTTTGGAAGTTTTAACAAGTAAAGCTTTGTCTTTTTGACTTGAATTTATCGATA
The DNA here is from genome assembly GCA_942486035.1 of Porites lobata. NCBI lineage: Eukaryota > Metazoa > Cnidaria > Anthozoa > Scleractinia > Poritidae > Porites > Porites lobata. The sequence continues at coordinate 275,087 of CALNXK010000047.1, read as the reverse complement.
AAACCGGTGAAAAAGTTTTTTGTTTACAAATGCAAATTAAGCTTGAGTCTTGCGTTACTTTATTTAGTTGACTTGTTCATAAATAAGCTTAAAACTAAATTTAATAATCTTTTTTACAGAATTATTTTAAATACAAAAAGAATTCACAACTCCTTTTGAAGAAACTCCCCCGCAAGAGTTAAACAAACGCCTTCAAAAGTCTTATTTGTCGTTAAGGAAAAGCGACGACCGCGGCCGTTGGTCATGGCGCGCCAAAATTGTAATCGTTGGCAACAGTAAATGAGTTAAAAATCATCATTTTTTGTGCTCAATTATCTCACTGTTTTAGTATTTACTAAAACAATTATTCACCTCAGTGTCGGTGGCTAGTAGTGGTTATTTACCTCGCCGCTTCGCGGCCTCGGTAAATATCCAATACTAGCCACCTCCGCTTCGGTGAATAATTGTTATATATTATAAAATAACTAAGATAGTACGCGCGCTCTGATTGGCTGAGAGGAGTGTTTGCATGAGAGTATGTAAACATGGTTGTGGCGTCAAGATGTTTTGCTTTTCACGCAAGCACGAATTTGAAAAAGTTTTCGAGTTCAAAAATCGACAAGTTGACTTTATTTACCCATTCCTTTGTCGGCTGAAACTTGGAAAATCGTTACAAAGAAAGTGTGTCAATTTTTTTTTCGCTTAAGCTGACATTTTAAGCGAGAAGAGTACGTATTTTGGAAAGCATCTTCTTGCAAAACAAGAACTAATTACGCAGGGGCGGATCTAGGGGGAGGGTGACCTGCGGTTTTCTAATACAGCTGGTATTCTGCAAAAAAAGAAAAACTATGTGGTTTATTGGTGTTGAAGTAGAGCAAGAGACGAGTACACCCCCTCCTAAAAAAAATCCTGGATCCGCCCCTGTTATGCGTGCAAGACTTCGTGGACAAGACTTTGCGACTGGTAAGAATTTCTCATTTAATCGGTGCCATACAAAGAGTTTTGCGTTTTCTCTCGGGAAATTTATTTTATAAAAGCAATAGAAAACTTTTTTCCTGTGTTTGCATAGCCTGATATAAACACTCGAGGCATTGGGAGAATTCTCGACAGTTATGCAAACCCTCGACTTCGTCTCGGGTTTGCTTAACTTTCTCGAATTCTCCCAACCCCTCTCGTGTTTATATCAGGCTATGCAAACACGAAAAACGTTTTCTATTGCTTAATTAGTAAAATCCAGCTAGTGGTCTATTATCAATGCTGCGTTCTGATTGGTTGAGCTACTACCAGGCTATATGTTATAGCCTACCAGTGGCGAAAAGCGCGCGCTTTTTGGCGGCAAAAAAGGATTAAAGTCTAGTTGGATTTTACTAAAACACTTATTCCTCTCGCCCTCATGGCCTCTAAGTCAATAGCCCATGAGGCCGACTTAGAGCCCATTCGGGCTCGAGGAATAATCGTTAAATACATATGTATATGGCTACAATAGTACGCGCGCTCTGATTGGCTGTTTTCTTGTGATGACCCGGCATTACTGGCTAGGTGTCCAAAGCAAATTCAGTCTGTTCTAATATTATTCTGTGGACATCCATGTTATGGTCGTGACTGACAGCTGTCGAAAAGGGTATCCGCTGACCAGTGTCACTTGACTGTATCGCGTCCTCAAGTGTACAACTCATTGAGGTGTCGTGTTTTTTAAAGTTATTCGCTGACCAGTTGTTGGTTTTAAGTGATGGCAGGCTCAGGTCCTTAATGAAAAGGCGTGATATAATAAATAACTTATTAACCTCCTCCGTTCGGTCATTAAGGGGAAATCTCCGACCTCGGCCTCGATGTATTGACCGAGCGATAGCGAGATCAATACATCAAGGCCTTGGTCCAAGATTTCCCTGTATTGACCTCACTCTCGGTTAATATAAGGAGTACATAATATAATACATGTATAATGAAATATATTGATATAGAATAAATAAATACAAGTTTACCTAAACTAAACTACCTGCTGTCAATACTACAGATACTCTCTATTCGCTTCCCAGTGAAGGAGTATTCCCAGTGTGGGGTCCCATACAATGTACGTAGTAGAGACCTGTTGCGGTGACCTGTAACAGCCACCTTAATCGCGTACAATACAAAGAGAAGACTATGCAACATGGACGTACAAAAAAATTCTGATTTGTGTCTTTGGTTGCCTCAACTAATTATTCTGCTGCAGGTACCTGTTCTATAAACATACACACGAAAATTCATGGCGCCTTGGAACATTTCAGTCCTGCGATATTAGCCTATGACTGAACAAGCTGTCCGTTTTGGGGAAGGGGACTAAATAGTGAGTTTACGCAACAGGGGCCGGTTGCTCGAAGCCTGGTTAGCGCTAACCGTTGGTTAAGAGGTATCAAAATGTATAGGTTTCCATGGTATTTAACGCTGGCTAGCACTAACCATGCTTTGAGCAACCCGGGCCTGGACGATAGAAAGAAAAAGACGGCAAAACGTTTGAGTGTGACAAACGTCACGGGGCTATTTAAGGGTACTTGGGTGTTTTGTCGGGATTTCACTTAACACTATAGAAGAGCTTAAACGAACTTGTTTCATAGCTTAATTATGTCCGTATTTACATATACGCAATTGAAGTATGGGTATGCGATTATGAGGGTAACTACCTCTCCAAGATCGCTAAATTATGCAAGCGAGCATGGAAATATGGTCATACCAACAAGTGCATATCCATCACGGATGTGATTCGAGATAGCGATAAACAACTATTGGGGAAAAAGTACGGATACTCAGTGTTTGAAAGATCTTCTACCAAGTAAACGTACTTATCGATCATTTCGTTAACGTGGCCCTGATTAAATGTTATCGCGCATTCATACGGAGCGCTTCGAGCGTTGTTTTGTAAATAGAGACCTTTTTAACTATATTTAGTTTAATGTTTGTAGGGAAACTTGTATTCTTATAAATAATTTCTCTTTTATTGCGATGTAGACTTGCACGCAGCTATAAGTTCTCTAATAGGAGACGGCGAAGGAAAGGGCTGACCCTCGCTCTCCTATTATATTTTCCTATTTCCCCATTTCCCCATTCTCGTCCTCAGAGCCTCCTGGGGGCCTGAGTACGAGGACCAGGAGGCTCTGGGGACACAAGATTTGAAGTCCTAGTGTTTAGGACTTCCGGTCATTTCTGATTTTCTACAACGTTTCTAATAGCGTTCACTTGCTCTTGCAGAAGTTTCAATGACTGTAAATTTAGGTGATCAAAGCTTTTAAAAGAGAATCCTCCAACTTTCTTTTGAATCGGAAATGACCGGAACTTCTAAAATCTAGGACTTCAAATCCTGTGCCCCCAGATCGTCCTCGTCCTCGTGCGCAGGCCCCCAGGAGGCTCTGGGGACGAGAATGATTTTCCCCACCAAGGAACCTGGTCCCAGGCTACTGCGAAATTCCCTGGGGAACTTTTGTTTATTCTGTTGTTGTTGCTATTAAGAAAGAATCCATCGGCAGGAAATTGAGTAATTTTAATTTTCAGTGGACAAAAATATTGTACCATAATTATTTAAAGCGTATTGCATCCTTTTTTTTTTACACTTTTCAGGGGCTATGGATGTAATTAGTTATCTGCTAATACCAAACACAATTTCTTATGCCCGAGAAAATGAATTTCAACCACACAGCTTTTGTGAAAATACCGGTAAAATTTCATTTTTTAAGTTTGAAATTTATTTTCACGGGCCTCCATAAGAAATTTTCTTTAGTATTATTACAAATAGCTAATAGGGAGCTTAAGCAGCGACGTTTTTGAGCGACGCACGTCAACCGGAAGTGAGGTATTTTCCCTCTTAACATGCCTTGATGATATAAAATTTGTATTCCTTAGCTTCTTTACTGTTATAGAGGCGATTTGACTGAAAATTTGCGCGAAACCACCGTCAAAAAATGAAAAAAGGCCACTTCCGGTTGACGTGCGTCGCTCAAAAACGTCGTTGCTTAAGCTCCCTAATAACATCTACAGCCCTTAGAAACTGTAAAAAAAGAAAGAAATATGCTCTAAATTATTATGATACAAAGTTTTTGTCATTGAAAATTAAACTTACTCAGTTCCTGATGGATTTCGTCTTAATTTATTTTGGCGTGTCAAATTTGAACTTCATATCTGCAATGCAACGAGTCTTAAATAATAGGGAGCTTAAACAAAGACGTTTTTGAGCGACGCACGTCAACCGGAAGTAAGGCCTTCTCACTATATATATGCCTTCACTCTAACAAAAATGGAATTGATAAGTTTCTTTTCTCTTATAAAGAGGATTTACCCGAGATTTTCAACCAAACCACTCCCCAATGAAGCAAAAAGTCCACTACCTGTTGACGTCCGTCGCTCAAAAACGCTGCTGCTTAAGCTCCTTATTACCCTCAATGAATCTTAACCTATGAAACAGTGTTCAGGCACCTTAATGATCGCATTTGAAGATTACCTTTATCAAGCCAAGGTCTTTATGATCACTAAGTCCGTTGTAAACACACTGCTTCCAGTTCATGGTGCGGGGCGGTCCCGGAGGCCCCTTAGCTCCTTGATCGCCCTTTGGGCCGGCAGGACCGCCAGGACCTACGGGACCTGGGCCTTGATATACGGTTAGTGTATACGGTTTACCCGGGACTTCTGGAAAGCAGCCTTTCGAAAACTTGTCACAGCCGCACTGAAAGGAGAAGCAACAACTGGCATTAATAACGTTTACAGTCTTTCATTTAGACTTGGTTCCACGTTCAGTCAACGTGGTTTTAAATGATTCTGAATCGCGAAAGAAAGTAAAAATTATATGATTGGAGCATTCAAGTATGGGGCTAAATTGAGGCAAAATCGTTGCAATATAGTCCTACTACTATAAACAAGCAACAACCTCTTTCCTAACTACATGCAGTAAGTCACCGATTTCGACGAGGAATCGATCATCGTCGTAATAATACTGTGCATAGCAGAAGCTGGGAAATATAATATATGCTACCAAAGATAGTTGAATGGACAGCATAATCTTTTTAAAGCACCGAATACCTATCAAATGGATATGAGAAAAAGGTATCAGTTGTTAACGTTGCACTTTAAAATGCGTCATAGAGAAATTACAAGAATCGGCAGGCAAGCGGACATGTTTCATCGTTCACAACTTGGGAATCAAGAACATTACAATTCATATACCAAAAACTAAAACAAAAACAGAAAACAAAAATAAAAGAAACAAAGAAGCCAGTGCGAGAATATAAAGATTGGCAATTGGAATTTTCCCCTGCGGCTCGTACCTCGTATAACTAACTTTAAAAAAAATTAATACATACACGCGGCTTATTTTTTGTTATATAAGAGAAATTTTCAGTGGTCAGAAGTTGTGTGCTGCAACAGTCGGAATGAAACTGCGCAAAATATGACACCATTTTTTTTTTACTGATACTAGTTTTCTTTCCAGTTAGCGCTGGTTGAGTGAAGCGACTTTAGACAGGAACCCATATTAACCTTTTGAGAAAACAACACCCATACTAGGCCTATGTCGCGACGTTTTAGAGGGCCGGTTTATTTTTCGATACATTTTAGCCGGAAAGCACAGTTCATCCGCGAAAATGGAAGCTCTCGGATCATTCTTTGCTAAATAGTTTCCGTCGCTGTGTTTTTTAGGAATATTAACTGGGTTTTTCTGTTTAAATTTTATTAAATTTTATATTGCATCAACACCAAATCAGTTTAACCTCAAAGGTTTTGAGTATAGGTAAACTAAGTATGAAAATTATATTGACCCAGGAACAGATATATCGTACGTCTGATCTGAGCCTCGGCTTGCCATACCGTTCTTTCATCGAGGAGTAAACTGTGCCTCGCGATGAACTACTATGAGCTTATCCTACATTGTTTCGGCCAAACTCCCCTAATAGAGATCTTATTCCATATCTTTTGCCTTTTTGAATAAGAAAATAGGTAATTCACAACGAAGAGAGGTTATAATTTCGTCACGCGCGAAGTGTGTGAGCCGCGCGTGATCTCAGCCAGTTGCAAACTCGGACGCCCCATATTTCGTGAGTACGGTCTACTTCATCCTAGGTATTTCGAGAACGCGACATTGCAACCCTTTTTTAACAACAGTAACCCCATTTAAGTCCCTGAAGATCCTTTTCAAAGCCATAGCACTGGGTTCAAATTTACTCCAAACAAAACGAGGTTAACTGCATCTCACCTTCCAATATTAGAGCCAGTGTTGAAACCTGCCCTCCCCAGTCAGACAATATTCTCTATTTCACTCCCGCCCTCCTTTCCCTGAGAGCTTTGCGAGGTTCTACGATACACGTATTTCTAGTAAATAAGGGTTCACTCACAAACAAGTGTGTGCTTTATTGTTTAACCAAACGACTGCTTGTCGTAGTGAAGTGATCGGAAAGGATTCCGGAAATTGTTGGAAAGTAAGTCAAAATTAGTTGTTTGTTTTGCTACATATTGTCTTCATTTGACGCTCTAGCTTATTAGGGCAAACGCCGACACCAACACTGCACGGCTAGCAGAGAATGGAAATTATTTACTGCCAATAAATAGATGTGTAGAAGCAATAATGGGACAGAGAAAAGAGCTTGTAGCAATTGAATGCCGGCAGAGAATTTTAAAACATCTCGTCATTTTCAATTCGGAGCTTTTGAGTGTTTGAACTTTTGTTCTTGGTAAGCTAAACATCTTTTGACTCATTTTTCAAACGATGTTTGCAATCCCGTGAAACTGAATATTTACTATAAGTAAAAGCCTTTTGCGAGAAACACAAGAAAGTTGATAATTTCACTTGCTGCTGATGCAATTTGCTTTAAAGCTCAGACAAAAATCGCAAAGTAGTCAGTCTGACGTCATTTGGGCGCTACACTTCTGTTCTTTTGCATCGCATCTACGTATTTTATCACTGTGTCACGGTAGGTAAGTACTTTGAAAAATTCAAAACGTTCACTAAACATTGGTCAGCTGATTGTTTACGGGTTGCCATGATGATAGGTAATTTAACTGCGAGAATTTGTAGATGAAAAAAGGAGTCACATTTGGCTTTTTCTCGGGTTTTTAATCGAACTGTCTTCACATTAAGAGGAGTCCCTGTGTTTGCTTGAATTAGACATACAACGGTGGTGTGCACATCGATGAACAAGATGAAGAAATGAAATTTTTAAACTCACTTCAAAAGGCAGCTAACTTACAGTGCGATCATTCAAATTTATACTTAGTGGTTTTGACTCCCCGAAAATACCACAACCAGCACATATATACAAGAACTGAAGGCAAGATTCTTTGAATTTGTATCAGTTGTATTCATCAGTAACCGATTATATGCAGAACAAGATTTCACTAATAATTATTCAAATATTCTGAATTTACAGATTGACATTGCATTTGTAAGTGAAGATGAGGCACACAAGAACAATATCGGTGTTCATTGTCGAAATATATCAAGAACAAAACCTCTCTGTTCAGATCCACAGACGCCTGCAAAGTCTCTTGTGAATGATTAATTTTCAATTTTTCTGGAGTCCCCTGCTCCGTTTTCAGATGTCAGCCTTACAGATTACAGATACTTAACATAGGGGTAAACAAAGAAAGTTTGCTATTATTGGAATATTAATCATAGCCAGCATCTTTATGAAAACTTGAAAAAAGGCAAGTACATGAACACGTTGAGCGGCTTGAGAAACAAGTCCTTTAAAATGCAGAACTTTGCAAACGCACCGTTTACATGGAGAAACCGGAAATTCCAGTTTGAAAATCAAATGGTTCTCTCTATTCCATTGGGCTTACGTTTGAGACGATGCAATTTCTATTCTCTTAGTCCAGTGACTCCGACTGATTTGGAGTATACTTTGTGACAAGAACTTCTTTCATAGGGTCGAATTTAAAACTTTGTTTTGGATTATCAAATTAAATAAGTGTTTTGCAAACTTATAACCTCTAGATCTGTCTGGCATGGTTATGATATCTCCACTGCACTAAACGATTTTCCGTGCTCCTAATACCATGCAGTACAAGGATATTGAAAGCTTTCCCGATTTGTAAAAGAAATTTCTTGTGATTGCCATGAACGAACCTCAAACATTCTTTTTCAGAAACTTGAAAAAGAAAACCTAATTTTCAATTTGACAGGACAATACTTGTTACCCGTAATTTAGCCATAACGCGGCTATGGTCAAGACGGAAAAAAAGCTAACACTAAAGTATTGTTACAAACAAACAAACAATTAATTAATTAAAGGATACAAATCAACACACACTCTACTTTGTATTAATAGTTTTGATGTTAGTTATTGGCAAAAGTTTGTCTTGCAAATCGGCCAACAAGGCACACATGCAATTTAAAATAGGGATTGATCCCTGCTAAAGTTTTGAGAAATTTAGTTTTACTGATTGGAAACATCAATGTAGCTTTCTTTGTTCTCTATAGGAATCTCGAAAAAGGGTTTTCTAAAAGTCATTTTTAAACCGTGTGTATCAAGTGGCGGAAAGAGCTTTGGCTTGAAACACGCAACTTGCAGAAAGCGTTAAAAAATATCTCAGTTTTGAAGAGGCTACGTTGAAATGCGGGACGGGATACATTATACAGGAGCAAAGGGTCAGTAGTGTCCAAAGGTTTAAAATACCATGATTATAGCGTGTACAACTCAAAGTTTTTTTATACTTACCCGTTTACGCCGAAGTCTCAGTCAGTTCACTGGCTGAAAGCAAGGAAAAATACACAAAAACAGATCTAAGAAAGCAATTCTTTACAACATCCAAGGGACTTTGCGGTTTCCAACGCGGAAAAAGTTTTAATTGCACTTCTAAACACTAAACAATCAGTTCCTTCACGTCATTGTCTCTTTGGAGATTGTTCCAAAATTAAAAGCAAATGACGCGATTTATGACGAGCCTCAGTTAAACTGAAAGGATCTTTTTTTTTTCATTTTGCATTGTAATTGATACATTTTGTTCTTTCTAAAGAGCAACAACAAATTTAGCCCGCGGCCATGGCACTTTCGTATTTTCCGCACAGTCATCAGTCATGGCCAATGCTGCAGTAAATATTGCGGAGATACCCAACTCGGTTCTCAGTTCAAATGCCTCAAGACTGCCAGAAAGTAATTCTTTAAACACACCTCTGCCTCCGCATAAAATATCAATAAGCATCTTTTTCAATCGATTCCCCATGCCGGAAGGTTATTTCGTGAGCACTTACGGATCATTTCTACCGCGCGCATTTTGAACTGTTGTTATTGCACCAGCGGCTTGCCAAACTGAACAAGGGAAGCCATATTACCAAACGGTTGTTGAAATGGTCACGCGAGCTATTCGAAAATTCCAATGTAAACGTTCGTTTGTTTTCGGGGTGCTTACTGTTTTACTATAGTGACTTCGGTAGTATATCATGGAACAGCCTACAAGAGATGCACTTTACTACATTCAGATAGTTTTTCAACGTGCAAATAAGTATTAATAGTTTAAAACGACACAGTTTTTCAATGTGCAAACAAGTTTACGACGTTAAAAGGAATTTCGTGGTCTCCCAACGCGGAAAAAGTATTATTAATGAGTAATTATCACTTCTAAACACTTGATTGGGCATATTCATTATGTTGATCGTAGAATTTATTTGCTTGTTTGATTTAAAGGCTTTATCAGTAAGCCTTTTAATTGACATTACCTTTATCTTTCCACAGTTGAAGAAAACAATCGTATTGTAAGAGTTCATTTAATCCTTTTATTGATTTCTCGAAAACTGGTTGCAGTTTTTAATACCTTCCAACTGAAATTGACAAAAAGGTATGTTTTCTGATATTGAAGATGCGGCTTCTAAATAAACACGAAAAAAATTAATTCTACTTCGGCTACTATTCTGGTCATTGTTTCCAAGACTTCATTCACTGCAATTGACAACATGAAAATGAATTGATTTCTTGCCCTTAAGTATGCAAACTTTAGAGTGTAATTCTCCCGGCAAAAACCTCTTTCAAAGAGTAAGACAAGAAAAATAGCTAGCGTCTTTATTGGGGTTGTATAACTGAAAGCGGCAGTGTCATGGCTCCCCGGAGAGCTTGCACGCCGGCTTTGTTAATAGTGGACCCTGCATTGCTATAGAAACTGGGAACTTATCGATTGGAAAAAAATTGTTTATGACGTCAGCAAACACCCGTCCGCCTGTTACACACGCCCTACAGACTTTCAGGGAGGGACAGAGGAGAATCCGCAACGGAGGGCAGGGGTAGTCTACGAAATACAAAAATAACAATAATAACAATAATAATAACAATATACACTTTTCTAGCACCTTTCTCTTGATCCAAAGCGCTTTACAATAGGTACTAATTAATAGTAACTAGTAATAGTTGACACTACAGCTGTCCCCGTTCTGTATATATTGTCGGTCAATAGTATTCTTGCTGGTTGTGTAGCTCTTTGAAATATGCCGATTCATAATGGAGATTTCACACATATTCCATACAATAGGTGAGATAAATACAGGAAACGCAAGTTTCCATGCACAGTTTTAGCTCGATGTACACAGTTTTGATCAAAACATTCTCAGTTTCGACAATAGTTTATTCTAAACCATAAGAAAAGATTTAATTAGAAGTTGAAATTTTCGCTATTTCTCTTTCCCTTTTTACATTCAGTTCATTTTATTTGCCGGAAAGTAAGCCTTAGAAATTAAAAGGACGTTTGATCGATTCACGCTAGCGCATTCTAGTCTTATTTGAAACTTTATAACGGAAGGACATCTGTGAGCAGGGAATAAGTCAGCACAGAATTTGATTGTCGGCGAATTTCTGTAAATGTCCATCAATCTGCTAGTGATAAGCTAGCCGTTGTTCACTCGTCTTGCTATATAAATCAAAGATTTGTGAACTCGTGTCTGGGAAACTCTCCAAGTGTTTAAATATCTACACAGTTAAACGCACCTTATAACCTCCTCTGCGCTTAACGAGTGTCTTTTGGTCCATAACTTTCAAAACAACTGCTCCACTTAATGTCACTGCGTAACGCAAAAGAGTATCGAAGTATGACTGCACAATAAATGTTACAAAATCTACCTGAGCGGTCCCTTCGGGATTTTCTGTCTTCACGTCATCCTAACCATTTCGTACTTGTGGGCGCAAACAATAGAAACGTCATCATTACCTACCGATTCCTCGCGGCCCCAGTTCGAGCAAATCGAGATCAGTTTCTAGTATACTGACTGTATATTTGAACTGTAAGTACTGTCCTTAATATACGCGCGAGTTACTAGGGTGCCTCCTCGGGATTTCGCCTCTGGGCGAAATCCCTGCGGGAGCAATAAACCTAATAAAATATTACAATGACTTAATTGTTAAAACAATAAAAAATAAAATGGATAAATAAAAAAATAGTAAATGAATGATAATAATAATAATAATAATAATAATAATAATAATAAAAAACATGAAATTACAACTGAAAAGCGAGCTTAAAAATAAATGTTTTGATTTTTGATTTGAAAGCACTCAGCTCACAACATGTGCGTAAACTAACTGGCATGGAATTCCACATCTTAGGGGTTGCGTGTGAAAAAGCTCTGTAACCATAGGTTTTATGTGTTTGTCTTGGCGAAAGGTTATCAAGTTCACCTGGAGGCCACCAAGGTAGCTGTTCCAGTAAAATATCTTACAGATTCTTTTGCTTGACTAACGCCAACTGACAAGATTAAATAAATTGATTTCCTACCCGTAAAAGTGTAGACAAAGTGTAATAATTCTCCCGGCAAAAACTTCTTTCAAAGCAAAAGACAAGAAAGATAGCTTGCGTGATTATTGGAATTTAAAGCGCCTGTATCATGGCTGTCTAGGTCATTTTGGTTAAAGCGGAGCCTCCACTGCTACAGAAATTGGAAACCTATCGTTGGGAGAAAAATTTTGAAGATGATGTGACCTGCAGAAATACAAATTTAAATGAAGATATGATCGTCCCAGTGGTAATTACAATTTAAGCAGTTGCAAGTTAACCAGAGAAAAAGTTTCGGGACTTCAACGGGGTATGAACCCGTGCCCTCTGCTTTAGCGCTGCAGTGCTCTGCTAACTGAGTTATGAAAACCCTTTCATCGGGAGCAGGTCAATTTGTTGATTCATCGAAAGGACTGAAAAATAGAATGAAGATGATGTGAACTGCAGAAATACAAATTTAAATGAAGATATGATCATCGCAAGGAAAACTTTGTTATGACGTCAGCGTACGCCCCTCCGCCTGTACACACCTACAGGGGGAAGAGCGGAGGATAATATACAAGGGAGAGGACGGAGCAGTCTTATTAAGAGAGCTATGGCAACATTAAATTTAGGGGCTGACCTATAACTTTGCAAAGGGCTGTGGTGGATGATTCGGTGATTACTTTTGGAAGAATTTCTTTTCCAAGCCTGCTACTCTGATCTAAGTTGATACATATTGATGTTTTGTTTGTTTGTTTGTTTTTTTCTGTTAACAAAAGATTTTTAGCTTGATTAGAGAGTTTTCTTATATCAGGTGTGTTTTTTCGAGATGTATTTTCAACATCACCCAGCTCCTCTCCCAAAAGGTAAACGGAAGGCTCCCTGGGATAAGCAGGAATTTTAGACAGAATCCACCAGGAAATTGAGTAATTTTAATATTGAGTGGACAAAAACCTTGCACCAGAATAATAAAAACAATATCGCATTATTTTTTTTACACTTTTCAAGGGCTATAGATGTAATTAGTTTTCTGTAATAACACCAAAGACAATTTCTGACGGGGACCCGAGAAAATAAATGTCAAAGTTCACAAGAATTGTGAAAACACAGGTAAAATTCTGAAAATTTCATGTGTAAGATGTCTTTTTGTGAACGTCGACATTTATTTTCTAAGGCTCCCACGAGAAATTTCCTTTGGTGTTATTACCCATAACTAATTTACATCTATGGTCCTTGAAAAACGTAAAAAAGAATACAATGCACTTTAAATTATTCTGGTACAAGGTTTTTGTCCACTGAAAATTAAAATGACTCAATTTCCTGATGGATTCCGTCTTACAGATTTTTTTTCGTGGCTGAAAGTTCATTAAAATTAATTGCCTAATTTATTTTAAGTATATAGACGTACAACCGAGGCTTTGCTTTTAGCCCTGGCTAAACCTTGTCTCCCCCGTCAAGCATAATATCAATCGTCATAAACAAAAACAATGATTTCATGAACTTTAAAAATCCTTAGGCTAACATGTTTTCTAAATCCACAATTTCAATCCGTTTCAATCTCCTAGAACGTTTTTCCACTTGTGTCTCCATTTGTACTTACTGTGTTATTTGTTCCTTCTTTTAACCCTTTAAGCCACAATATCCACAAACAAATTCTCCAAACTGATCTCTATACATTTCCTTACAGAATTAGTTTGGAGAAATTGATAAAAGATCAGAGATTTTTCTCTTTGTGATCATTTGATTAATTCTCATAGATGTTGCACTTGACAATCTATGGATACCGTTAGGAGAAAATTGATGTTGGTCACTATTGGGACTTAAAGGGTTAATCATGTTTTGAGCGGTTATTCTTATGTTTCTTTCCATTTAGTGCAGGTTGTCTGACTTTTTATAGATTTGTTTTTATCTGAAGGAGCACAGGATCTGTAAAGCATCCAGGAATGAAATCTACCCACCAACTGGATCTGGATACCACGGAAAATATTTCCAATCATATTTACTTTGCTAGAACTTTTGATGGAAGATAAAATGAATAATAAAAATTTGCTTTGATTTTATTCAAGTGTTCATTAAACTAATTTATGATCGTTTTTACTGTTTACATTAAATGTGTTTTATATAAAATAATGGCATCAGTTGCACAGTGAAATACATAACTGTTCAGCTCCATACTTTTTGCTTTGCAATTTAAAAAAAGAGGAAATTACGGTGTTCCAAAATTTTGGGTGCTTTCAAGTGAAAAATGTTTTTTTGACAGTGCCCCTATTAATTTTGATCAAGTGCTTCCTATTTCATGAATCGCTCATGTTTACTGTTGAGCACTTGTCACTTCTTCAATGAAGATCCGGGACATTGTAGTCCAGCCTGTATCCGCATCAGTAAGTTTGTGGCCATTGTTGCAGCTTCCAACCCAGAATCCCACTCGCACTTTTCCCTTGTGGATGTTATTGCAGTGACCTTCAATGTGGCGATGACGATGAAGGTTTTTGCCAGCTCCTGCTGCGATACAAAATGCACCGTCAATTTTACCAGGAGAGCTGCACTCGGCGCCATTGAATTTGAAATACCAACGACTGCAGCAGTCGTCACAGTTGTAGATCCGGAGATTACCAGCGAAGTAAACATGGAGGGAAGTTTCCGTGTATTTCTTCATGAATTGGCAGCTCTACAACAGTCAAAATGAAATAAACAGATCGACTTTGCCCATTTTATTTAAGTGTAAGCTTAACATCAAAACAGTGAATTTTGTAGCGCGGACTTTTGGCCTCTTCGAGGGCTAAGTTCGTCTTGAAATGTCAAGGTGTTGCAGTGAATCAATCTTAATGAAAATTTCAGGCATCGTGAAGATTATGTGATGAGGTTTAAAAAGAGTTCTGTCGAGCCGTTTCAGAGATATACAGAAAAGAGCTAAAAGTCAAAATTTATAATAAAGTTTACTTAGACAGGTGATGAGAAAACGGGTTAGTTTTCAGAATCGCAAGAAAGAAAATACAGCAAAATCTCCAAGAAGTGAATAATGACATCAAGCAGCATTCTCATTCATACTTAAGATTAATTTGGGTTATTTAGAACTTTTTTATCAATCCATTTTTCACGGCTATTGAAAATATAAGATTTGTAATATATTTACGCTTTATTTGAATTCAAATGTAAAGACTTTTTACTTCTCATGGAGGACCACGCTTAAAGTTCCTGGTATCGGATTTTCAGTAGCAGGTCTAGATCGCACAAAATTCGACTTTAATCGATTTCAATTTTTTTCTTTTATTGTTTTTATAGTGATATGATATCGATTTTACTTAAAAATCCATTGTGACAAACTTCCATTCATAGTCATTCACTGGTGAAAGTTTTATAGCGATCGGACAAGGATAAAATCACTGTTAAAGCGCCCGGAGTAGTCAGTCGATAAAA
>CALNXK010000047.1:245000-252500 GCA_942486035.1 Porites lobata | reverse complement strand
TCTCCCGGGCGTCCCTGTTCTCCTTTGTTTCCATCACGACCATCACAGCCGGGTGCCCCAGGGGAGCCCGGGAGTCCATTTACACCAGGAATACCATTACTACCCGGCTTTCCACCATTGCAGCAAGGAGTGCATTTTTAGATATATTTCCATATCTCCAACACTAAGGTGAGTTCGTAATACATGTCACATACCAAGTTATACTGAAGTATTAACCTCTAGGTATCAGAAGGAAAATATCCACGTGAATACGCTAGACAAGTATCTTTATATCAAGCAACTCGGTAAAAACATAGTAGCCACATAAACAAAGAAAATTGTTTTTAACTAAACATTGATTTAGTGTTTAAACATGTTTCCAAAAACAAGACTAAATCAGATATATCAGTGGCAAATAAGGGCTTCAGTGTATACTCGGAAAGAGTAAACTTGACATTCATTTTTAATTCTTCTAGTTTATGCGTTTATTTTTTGTTTGTTTGTGTGAATCTATAACCAACCAAAGCTTCGATTTTTTCTTCAGGGTTCTAGAGTAGTAAAGATTGGAAAGCTCATGTTCCCAACTTATTCAACCTCAGTCATATATTTCTGTGCAAATATAATCTCGGATCATCTAATTTTAATAATTGAAATGTAATCATTGCTGGATCAACATACCGACCATGGTCATCTATGTCTAGAAGTCAGTCTCTACTTCAGTTCTGTTGGCTGCAATAATGTGACTGTAGAATGCGTTACCACATAGATATTGATAAGGGAATTGGGTAATAATTGATATAACTTAAGGTTAAATTTGGTAGTCTTTACACAGTTAAATGTAAAAGAACTAAATTTGTTTACCTCATAGATTGGGAATGTCCCCTTGGACTATGGTTACGTGACTCAACGGTTCTTGAATAAGCAGTTTAAATTAAAAGTGAATAATATTGACTGTTTCGTTTATCTCTTTTTTTCCAATATTCGAATTGTTGAAAGTGTTGATAAATATTTCTTTTATACCAGCAAACAAAATAACGCGACATAATTTCCTTGTTGATTTAATTATATAGTCCTTCTCATTTTTAGAAAGTCATGCTTGTTGCATTAATTGGTTTCGTTGACAACTAGCATGATCTCCGTTCGATTGCACTTCGGTGCACAGGCTGAAAAAAGATATTCTGTAGGATCCAGGGGGAGGGTCAAAGAGGTCGGGATCCACTCCTGAATAGTCCCGTAAATTGTCGCGTACAAATTCCATCTCCTCGCTTAAAAATATAATGAAACTGTCTTTTCACGTTGTCTTTCAACCCTGGGAAGATATTGTATCACAAAGCACAAAGGGTGATTGGTTGTTACGAGGACGGAATATCACCTGTTTGCATGTCTTTTAGTACTGTAAAAGAAACCAATGTGTAACGGCATGGAAGGATGGAAATTATTGGGTCGGTTATTTAAACGAAGTCCAAGTAAGGGTCCCGGTGTAGCAACTCTTTCGACCGCCAATTCAAATGTTTCCTACTTGGGAATTTAGTTGCTTTTCTAGTCTGCGCCTTATGATTTCATAAAACTTTTCATGATAAATGGTATTAAGAGAAAAACTTAAACGTTGGCCGGCAAACTGAAAATGGCTTAGGACTCGGTTTGGTTAAAATGGCTAACCTCCGTTTAAGTAGCTGCCCCATTGACTCCTGCTTGGTGCACAAGTTGAAAACGACCTGAACAAAAATATCCGGATCCTCACCGTAGAATTTTAATGAACATTAAGATCAGAGATTCCGAAATATATAAATCAGGAATAACAGAGCTGGCCCGGCCCGATGCCATAAAGCTTTAAACCACATTCAGCGCTAACATACATGAGATCCTTGAACAACGTGCTATAACAGTGAACCTCCAGATTCAATACGAAGCGAACTGGCAATCTTCAATCTTTCTTTCTTTCTTCCTCTCTTTTTCTCTCTCTTTCTCTCTTTCTTTCTTTATTTCACACTTTATAAGGCACTTACACAAGTGTACGTAAGCAGGAGAAGAAAGTACCCGATAAATAATGATTACTGAAGCTAATAGGCATTAAGTTCTTTTGCGTACAGTGTCCAAAGTAGCAAGAGCTTTCTTCTTGTACACCGTCATGTTCAGATAATCGGCAGCAGAAAGAGAAGAAATAAAATCTCAAATGATATCAGTGATAGAACAGATTTGATGGATTAGATGATAGGACTTCCATTCTTTCTTAATCAACCTTATGATATGGCAGACACTTCAGGCCAAGTGGTACTGTCTCCCAGATTTTTGGAGCAGAGAATTTAAAGGACATCTTACCTAAGTTGGTGGATACTCTTGGCTTAAAATAACTCAGTTTACTGACAAATCTTGTGTTATAATTAACAATTACTCTTTGAAATCGAGGTGAATAGTGGCAAAATATTTACCGAGCCACGAAGTGGCGAGGTAAATATTCCTAAAGCCACTATTCACCGAGATTGAAAAGAATAATTGTTTTAGTATATACACACGAAGTGATCTCAACAAAACCATTACAGCGGTTACCACTAACACACGCCTTTGAAGGGTTTTTTGGTCTGTTTAAACCTCAGTTTTCGTAAACGTCAATCATCTGTTTCCATGGTTTTCCACGCGCTCTGACAGAGAAGCAGGAGAAGGTTCCCTCATCGCTGAATGAAGGGCGAATCATTTCGAACGACGACGGCTTTTTAAATTATTTTATTAAGATGAAGGATTACATTGTTAAAACAACGAGGTCTCTGCGAAGTCAGTGAAATAGCCGAAACATTCTCTATAGTTTACGTAACGGTTTTCAGGTTTTTTATTTACTATGTATGAAAACACGGGAGCCGTGGATGACTGAATTGCCAAGAAGCTAGTATAAATTCAAAGAAACAAAAGATATCACACCGAAAAGAGAAAAAGTTTCCTCTGAATGGAGGCTGTTTTCGAAAATGAATTTTACTACTTATCATTCTTCATGTTATCGAACAGAAACCAGAACTAGCAAGAACTCAGACGAGTTGCGAGCGATTGAGAAAGCTTATGTGGTTGTAACTTACAGTGTGTAAATATGTCGATAATTTGAGTTTCCTCCGAGAAACACTCAACAAATTCTTTCTCCTCGTAATCTTGACATGAAGCGGTGTCAGATCCTGCAGCAAAATATTGCAAAAACGGCTGAAACGCCGACATATTCTTCCGAGTGCTCAAGAAACGGAGAGAGAATCTTCTCTAGGCCAACGCGTGAAAAACCACGGTAACGGTTGATTAACGTCCACCAAAAGGCAGGTTTGAACTGAAGAAAAAACCCTTTGAGGGCGCGTGTTAGTGGTAACCGCTGTAAAAAGTACAATTTGATTGACAGATCAGGTCAGCTAGACACGCGACAGTTTAAAAATAGATCTCCGTAGAATTTTCAAACATGGCATTTCACAAGCTTATCACTTCGCAAACAACAGCGTAATGACTTAAATGGAACAGCTAACAGTTTGAATTGTTTCCTTACCTGAGAAGAAAAGAAGAGCTTTGTTGTTTTCTGTTGACTCGCCAAGTTTATAGCCGAAAAGGTTTGTTGTGTCGTCCTTCGCATGAAGTGCTGACAAAACTGGTGATTCGGTTCCTCGAGGTAAGACGCCGTCTTCATGTAGCATTCTTTCTCACGTTTACTTGAAACGTAGAATTTCTGCAAACATTTGCTTTCAAATTTGTTTGTCATAAATAAACTTCGTTTTTGGGCCAAATTAAATTGCTCTTGTTAGGAAACGCTGAGTTCACGAAACGGCCTTTTCTAGGCTAATAAACGGGAGTTGTAAACAATCCATCGACCACAAAACTCAACAACAGTAGATGGAAAAACGCCGTTTGAATCCTTCGAAGTCTTTTCTTGCCTGAAAAAAAGTCAACCCTAGGATTTTGTCGACTTTTAAAAGATCTTTCTCTAAGAAAATGGGAAAAAAACCGAGCGCACTCATTATCCACTCGCTAGGAGGTGAATATTGTTGAATAGTCCGAGATAGCGAACCAATCAGATTGCTTAAATCACCAAGATCACTGAGTGTGTATATACTAATTGTGTATACGCGACGCTGGAGTTAGCCTGCGTGCAGACGATAACTAAACTCTGATTAGTACCGTCTGCGAAGCAGCGCAGAGATCCTTGTTCTGGGCCCCCAACGGACTCAACGAATTACCGGAAGTGCGTTTCGAATTCCCCTTCAACCTGATTGGCGATCACGACAAACAAAACAAAGCCTTTTTTAACTGGCCAATCGTGGCGCGTACTCAAATCTGGGTACACAGCTGGAAGTCCAGAACAAGGATTTCGGCGCTGTTTCGCAGACGGAGTTAACCAGAGTTTAATTTCGTCTGCGCGCAGGCTACGCTGGAGTCAGGACATCAAGAAAGATATCTGGAATGCTATCAGTTAATTTATTTCTCATTCTACGTATAATTAAGGCAGCATATTTTTTATTTATATAAATTATTACCAGAACCAAACGCAAACTGCCTAAAAGACCAATACAGGTAACAATTTTTACATAAGGATCTTGTAAGAACGTTTGTTTTGAAGTTCTACAAAGTTGATTTTCGTAAACTTTATTGCAAGTTCATTCTGGTTATAATTTTTTTTTTAAACCTTAACAGATCAACAGGGCGGTGTTCAAGGATTTAAATGCTTATAAAATCACGAACTAAGACAATTTTGCTATCAGGTGCGTCTTTGGGGACATGTGTGGTCAGTCAAGTTGGCTGTTGGGCTCTTGAGACTTCTTCAATGAAGATCCGGGACATTGTGGTCCAGCCTGTGTATGCGTCAGCAAGTGCATGGCCATTATTGCAGTTTCCAACCCAAAATCCCACTCGCAATTTTCCCTTGTGAATGTCATTGCCGTGTCCTTCAATGTGACGGTCACGGTCCTGTAAAGGTTTTTGCCCGGCGCTGTTGTTGCCATATAGTACGCTCCATCAATTCTACTAGGAGAGCTACACTCAGCGCCACTGAATGTGAAATACCAACGACTGCAGCACTTGTCACAGGAAGCAATGCGAAGGTTACCAGCGAAATAGACATAGAGAATCGTTTGTGTATAATTCTTCATGAACTGACAGCTCTGCCGTAAGGAAAGTAGAACCAGTGACATGAGTGATATCAAAGTAATGTGAGATATAGTTGAGACAGCAAACCTTGAGATCCTTGGTCATGGGTTTATAGAACGAACTCGAAAAACAACTGAAAAATTTAAAGTTCTTTTAACCTGTTCCAAAAACCCCCGAGGTAATTTAAAAAGAACACTACTTTGAGCAATTTATACCATTTTGGCATAGTGCATTTTCAGATAATCTTTCCTGCACCATATTTCCAACACTAAGGTAAGTTCAGAACACTAAAATGTCTCATACCAAGTTATACTCTGAAGTATTAACCTCTACTGAGTTATCAAGAGGAAAAAATTCACGTGAATACGCTTGACAAATACTTTTATATCAAGCAACTGAAAACAGCTGTATAAATGAAGAAAATTGCTTTTAATTAAACAATGTTTTAGTATTTAAACGTGTTTCCAAAAAGAAGACCAAATTAGTTGTATGGTAAATAAGGGCTGTATACATTCTCAAAAAGTGTAAACTTGACATTTATTATTCATAGGTTTATCTATTTCATTTGTGTGAATAAAGCCAACGAATTTTTCCTTCAGGGTTGTAGAGTAAGGATTGGAAAGCTCATACTTCCCCACTTAGTCAAACTCAGCCATACATAAATACTTTTGTGAAACTAAAATCTCGGATCAGCGAATTTCAATGACAGAAATATAATCATTGCTGGATCAACATACCGACCTTGGTTCTCTATGTATAGAAGTCAGTCTCTCAAATCTTTTGGCATGCAATAATGAGAATGTAGAATGCGTTACAACATAGATATCGAAACGGGAATTGGCTAACCCCCTTAAAGCGAGAGCATGTAACTTAAAATGAAATTTGGGAGACTTTATGCAGTTGAATGTAAAAGAACTGAATTTTTTTATCTCACAGATTAGGAATGTCCCCTTGAACTATGGCTTCGTGACTGAACGGTTCTTGAATGAGCGGTTTAAATTAAAAGTGAATAATATTAGACTAGGGATTTCCTAGTGAATAATAGTACACTAGGAACACTATGAGGTAATTTAAAAAGAATACTACTTTGAGCCATCACGTCTGGGCAGGGTGCTCCAGTGAATCCCGGAAGTCCATTTACACCAGGAATACCATCACTACTCGGTTGCCCATCATTGCAGCATATATATATCTTAATCTAATAATCATAGGTAAAAACAGTTGAAAAAAGACTGCTGCATGGCTGGTTGACTGCAGAGTCAGTTCAGTGGTAGCTTTTTTTGTGTTTCGCCATTTTCTATTGAGATCTTTGTCTCTCGCTCTCTTTTTTTCCCAACATCTTTCTTTTTTAAAGTGAGCTTTTTCTCATTTTATCTCCTTTCTTTCGCACTAAATTTTAGCTGGGTACCTTTATAGGAAAGGGACAGTGGCAGTGGATTTTTTTTCTAAAATGTTATTTCGTTTTTGTGTCTATTTATGTCAGGATTGGTCGGAATTTCCAAAACGAGGTATCCGGAGAAATATCTGTCCTTGCTGACGTCGCTACTTGCCAACTTAGCTTAAACTGAAGGCTTAATGGCTCCAGGAAAGAAAATATACATCGTTCCAAATTGAACGAAGGGTTTAAACACAATAGAGTGCTGTTACGGTATATACGTTAGACCACAGTGTGAGCCATGCACCTTTTTTCTATTCCACTCCAATCCAGCTCATTGGCTGATGAAGAAGTTGCGCGCGCCAATGGGGAGTACCGTTCACAACTTTTATAGCACAGGCTACCTTAAGTGACTGTTTCTGGGAACACCGTTTTCTTCTGGTAACGATAACTTTTGAAAGCTACGAGAACTATCTGTTTTTCAACCTAAATGCAACGCGATGAATTCAACCTTACTCAGGAGAGAAAGAGGGAAATTCGTTTTTGGACCCTGTTAAATACAATAGCCTTTAAAACTTCTTATGGATTCCTTTTAATGGATTTCATAATAAATCAACACAATTCTATCTTCTTCCCTCCCTAATTAGAGAGAATGTAATAAGTTGCTAAGTTGAAAAGGCAGCAAGTGATGTATTAGTCCGTCGAAAACAAGCATTTTCTAGCAATGAGAGATCAGCACAAACACAATATTTGAAAGCATCCTGCATTTTTTAATAAATTATGCTGACACCGTTAGTTACTTATACTATCACGATCTATATGATCCATCTGCTATTAACCTATAAAACTACACTCTTCATTAAACAGCTTTTGCTTTAAGGAATGTTTTGCCTCGACATTTAGGCCTGAGACTTAGGAACTTCTTCAATGAAGATCCTGGAAACAGATTGCCAGCCCGTGTAGGCGTTACCAGGTGATCCATCTCGACAATTACCAACCCAAAATCCCACGCGCACCGTTCCTTTGTGAATGTTGTTACAATG
>CALNXK010000047.1:207500-240000 GCA_942486035.1 Porites lobata | reverse complement strand
CAAATATAATCTCGGATCAGCTAATTTTAATAAAATACGTAACTGAAATTTAATCATTGCCGGATCAACATACAGACCTTGGTCCTCTATGTATAGACGTCAACCTCTCAGTTCTTTTGGCATACAATAATGAGAATGTAGAATGCGTTACCACGTAGATATCAATACGGGAATTGGCTAACCACCCTCAAAGCGAGAGCATGTAACTTAAAGACGTATTTTGAGAGACGTTATGCAGTTGACTGTAAAAGAACTGGAATTGTTTATCTTTTCTTACAGACTAGGAATTTCCCCGTGAAATAATAAGCTACGTGACTGAACGGTTCTTCAATTAGCGGTTTAAATTAAAAGTGAATAATATTGACTGTTTTAATTAGCTCTTTTCTTCCAGTCATCGAATTGTTGAAAGTGTTAGTAAACACTACTTTTATTCCTAGCACGATCTCCATTCGATTGCCCTTCGGTGCACATCCGGAAAAAGGAATTTCTGGCGGACCCAGAGAAGGGCCAGAGGAGTTGGGGCCCCCCCCCCCCCCCCAATTTTATTTTTAAAGTACTGATTACCCCTGAATGGTCTGATGAATTGTTGCATACAGCTTCCTTCAACTGTGGGGTTTGATCAATTTGGCGGACGAATGATTGTTACGAGTAGTTCACATGTCTTTTAATAATGTATAAGAAACAAATGTGTAACGGCACGGAAGGATGGAAATTATTGGGTCGGTTATTTAAACGAAGTCTAAATTAGGCAGCGCTTTTAGCAACTCTTTCGACCCCAAATTTCTTCCTTAGCTGGAAGTAATGTTAAGAAAATGTTTGTATCTGTAGTCTGCGCCTATATAATTTCATAAAACTTTTCACTATAAAAGCGTTGGCCAGCAAACTAAAAATGGCTTAGGACGCGGTTTTGTCAAACAATGGCTAAACTCCGTTTAAATAACTGGCCCATTGACTTGGTGCGCAAATTGGAAACCCCTGCAAGAGCAAAAATATCTGGATCCGCCCCATAGTATTTTAATATAATGAACCTTACCTTCCGAGATCCAGAAATATATAAATCAAAAATGACAGACCTGGCCCGGCCCTGTCGTAGTATGGGATGAAGCTTTAATCCACAGTTAGCGCCAACATGAGATCGTTGAACAGTTAGGCTCTTAGGCTATAACAATGAGCCTCTTAATTCAAAACTGAAGCGAACTTTCAATAACAGAACCGAACGCAAACTGTCAGAATTAAAGACCAATTCAGGTAACAGATCTTACGTAAGGATCTTGTGAGAAAGTTTGTTTGGAATAAATTCTACAAAGTTGATTTTATTCTTTAATCGATAAGTTCATTCTACAAATTCTAACTTCTCATGATTTTTTCCGGTTATAACTTTTTTGTTAAGCGTTAACAGATCAACAGTTCGGTGGCCCCCGAATCCCCTAGCATTTTTAATTCTACTCCACCCATGCATGCATAGACAAATTAAGCATATTTGGCTGGACTTCAATTCATTAGCTATATGTAGTGACCCTGAATGCATAATCAACTTGCTCCCCATTGGCTAATTTTTCTTCTTGTGCCTGATTACCTTTTGGTTTCTTTGATTTGGTTTTGCAGACACTAGCAAAGTGATCGTTCTTTTTTATTTTTTTACATGTTTCAACTCTAGCAGGGCGCTTTGGATCCTTGCCTACGCGCAGACGTCTCCTATTTCCTTTGTACATGTTGAGCATCTATTTGAGCGCGGAAAACGTGTGTTCCTCTTTGGTTACTATTCTGGTCTTGTCTCCAAGACTACACTAAATGAAACTGACAAGATAATAACGAATTGTTTTGCTTGTATTTGTGTGTGTGTGTTTATATAAGCCAAAAAAACTGACAAAAATTCTTTAAATGTAAGTCTTTAAAAGATAGCAAACGTCAAGACCTTAAAAGGTTGGATTGGTGTTTGAGTTTCCAAATTGTGGTCCCAATTGCCTCAACCAAAAATGGCTCAAATGTTTTACGACTAAAATATTTGAGGTGTTCAGTATCCTGGGTGTTTAAGTGAGCGTGGGCGCATATTGGCTCGTCCGCTTTGCCTGGCTGGCCCCATTACCAAAGGTACTCAGCTTTCTGCCCAGTATTACGTGAGGTGAGCGAGCCAAGGATGACCGCTATGGCGAGAACATTCGCCCCATGTAAGGGAATCCGGATTCCGGAATCAGGAATTTTTTGCTCGTGGAATCCGGAATCCTGGGCTTTGGAATCCGGAATCCAGCACTAAGAATCCGGAATCCTACTAAAAATTGGAATCCGGAATCCAACTTACCAAAGATCCACTCCAGATTAAATTAAGCTACTCGCTCGTAAGAAAAACCATCCGTGTGGGAGAAATGAATGCGTGACGAACGAACCCCAAAGGACGTCTGCGGGGAGGCTAGTCTGTGAAAGCCTCCCGAGGGTATAGACCTGAACGTGACGACATAATATCGGCATGTCTGGTGTCAAAACAATAGTTCACGAGCTCCATTTAAAAGGTCGAGGTCACGACCACATGATTAAAATTCTATAATAGCGAGGGAACCCTTGCTTATGAGCGGCTGGGAGGATCACAAAATTGGGGGGTTTCAAGGGAACACAGCGCAGCCTTTTTAAGGTTTAAATTGAACTGTTATAAATAACTTCCACCTATGGCTATGTTTGATTCTCTGTTGTTCACTCGCTTCGCTGAACTTTAAAAAATCAAAAGCGATTTTATGCGAGCTTTTTGACCTGGCATAGGACAGGAAAGGTGCACCTGGGGTGAACCTTTTCTTGAACGTTCCTGGTCCTCCTGGTTCACAAATGAAAATAAACGTCTACGTTCAACAGTTTACCTAAAAAGAAAAAAGTGCCTAATTTGGTCCTAGTAGTTTCGCTGAGAACAGTTTCATGGTTTCGATAATCTTTATTTGAGACTGATAAGCCAGGAACTGTCAGAACCGTACCAATCAGTTGTCACTAAAGTAATCACGTGCAAGGACGTGGTGGGTTTTTTCGTTCATCCCCGGCATTCGAGTGAAATCTCGCCACCTCTTCGATCAGACCAGTTTGAAGTTTGTTGTTTGTTGGATTTTTCTTTTCCACTGTTATTGGAAAGTACAAGCAAAAACAAAAGGCTGAGAGAGAAAGGTACCTGTAATACTGTGTTGTGAAATTTCATACCAATTTTTAGCTGACTGCGATAGATCTAAACGTGCCAAAGGATAAGCTGCATGATTATTCGTTTGTGTCGATCTGTGGACTGTACTGAACGTGGCGGCAAGCAAGTCATAATCATGAACAAAAGAAACGTTAAATTTATAGTTTTAAGCGCTTAATAATTTTTTTCTCAATCATAATTGAATGTACTATAAATTTTAGGTCGTCCTTGGGGAAAATATCGTATACAATTGTTAAACGCTTAAAACGAGCCAACGTGTCAGAAACGCGCAAGTCTCTCTCGATCTCTCAGTCATCTCAGACTCGACCAAGGATCAGATGGACTTTTCATGTTTTCTGGTTCTACAGTTGTGATTAGGCCTCGTTCATATTGAGGTCGCTTTTGGAAATTAGACCGATCTGGATCGGTTTAGCCCGTTTTTCTTTGAAATGGATCCTCGAGCCACCTAGAACGCGCTAATATGAAATAAAACTCGCGGGGGATTTCATAATCCCACACTCAGATCTCTTACTTATTGATGAAGCCAAAGGCGAGATCTGGTCAAATCCGATTTTGTACCCGTGATTGCCTGTCAGGAATGTGACAAGCCATGAAAGAGCGTATGCTTGAAATTAATGCTCAATTTTTGACGTGTTAAACAACGAATTTGATAGAGCCGTGGAGTTTTTTCTATCAAAACGTGGTTATGCGCACATCTTAAGTATGAATCAACTAATTGTTGTGTTCTTTTTTATCTTTTTAACATCAAATTCAACGCGACAACTGGGGCCAGATCTCAGGGTCGTAACATAGTATATCCGGGACCCGGCCATTGATCCCTATTTTCTTGCCGTTATTTTGATCCCTGAGCCCCATTTTCCCAAAATTTTGATCCCTGAGCCCTGATAAGAAAATTGATCCCATCCATGTTTTACACAAAATTTTAACTTAGACAACTTTGTTTATCTCCAAATATAGAATATAGAACATGCTCAAATGGGCTGGTGAGAAAAACATTAACTTTGATTTTTAGTGCAAGTTGTATAGGTTCTATCAGAGCTATAAAGATCAATATGAGTCAACCTCTTTTTGTGCATATTATTCTATTTAAAACACTTTAAATATAATGTTTGGCGATACTATGCAAATGATAAAACCTGATTTTCTTGAACGGGAGCTTTAGTAAGATACAGAATGTAAGTTGTTGTTAATTTATACATCAAAAGTAGTCCACTTCCCTTTAAACTTCATACATCTTGTAAGATCTTGCGGCGGAAACTTGATTTTTTCAGATGTAACGTTCATCAAGAGTATTTACAAGGTTTATTTTCAGTGTTGCTCATAGGAGCAAGGCCACCCGGAGGTTTATAAGCCAATCTCAAGAAAGCATTGGATACAAAGTTCGAAAAAATACATTGTTAGTCAAACAGCAAACACAGCTAGCGCTGGTTGGTCCCCGGTTGAATTAACGTCACTGTAAGGTATTTCTGAACTAAGGTCTTCCTCTAGCTTTCCAATTCCTATCCCGTACGAACATCTTCTTGCCCGGATAACTTGTCCAGTTAATCAATGTTAATCAATTTCACGTCGGCCGTGTTATTGGCCTACAACATTGATGGTAATAAAGTGTAACCGTTTGTCTCACGATTCAGTCACTTAATGATGTAGATCGCGACGTTTCAACTGCGTATTTCAAGTGTTCATTAGAAAAAGCAACACTTGACCTTGCCTTGCTAGTCTTTGTTGACTGGTCACACGTGAACTTATATGACTCAAGCTCTGGTTCCGGTTGGTAGATTATTAGCCGCTGAGATTGGTACATTTCTTAGGCCGCTGTTTGTATGAGCTTTTGCCTCACTGGTCCGCTGTCGTACGGATCTCCTATGGCTGTGTCTCTTGATTAAGGGCAACCAAACTTCTGGACTTTCTATTCTGCTATTCCTGTTGATGTTGTTAGAGTGTAGTCTTATGTGAATTTCCTCTTTAACTCTGTGTGTGTTACAGTGAGGATCACGATCAATTACCAATAGCAAAATACCTGCTTTAGATGAAGTAGAAAATTTAATGATGCAAGCCACAGGTTCTACAGTTTAACAGCTTTTCTGTGTCAAGCCTATTAATGGATTTTCCTGGCTTAACAACCATTGTAGATTGTCAGAGGACATATCTGGTTGTAGGTCTTCCAGACCTACTCCTTCCAGCTTCGAATCTAATTGGCTCTGAAAAGGTGCGCACCAGAGCTCACTCCCCTTCCTCTTCGTCACCACCTGACGCAGGTGAATCATCTGATCCAACTGACCCCTGGAGCAATGCAACTAGGCGTTGCTCTTCAAGGCAGCTCCAACAGAAGTTGTTTCCATCTTTTATTATTTGAACTTTCCCGATGATACACTCAGGTGAATTTCTATCGTCACCGTTCCCAGTCTGGTATACAAGGGGATCTTCTTTTGACTGTTCCAGCTATCTCAAACCCATGTGATCTTCCAGGAATGCGTCACCGTTATGGCGGAGATCTTTTAGAAGGACCGTAAGGAAGAAGGGAATGATATACCTCTTGTAATTGTGCTTGAGAGCAACTACGTCGCCTTTTGAATAGATAATCTTTTTTCATATTCATCTCATATTCTTTGGCTGCGTCTTGAACCGTGTAGTTTGTCCTTCACTCCCATGAACCTCTTTCAGCAGATCGACTTCTCCATGCATGTGCCGACGCATTCCTCCTGAACATACTCAGACCAAGTGGAAGTGTACCAGCTCTTTCTGTGGTCTTCCTTCTGGTTTGTTGCTGTCGTACACCCTGTTCGAATTCTTTCGCAAAGCCGCTCTGCAGAGGCTTCCTGTATCCTCCTTTCCCTCCGCGCTCGTTTCCTCGATATTCTCCTCAAGGTTTACTCTTGCCGTGCGACTTTCGAAGCCATTCCGGTGCCTTTGGACCAAGCTTTCTCTGTGTGTAATGGCTTTGAGGACCGGTATAAAAGATAAACGAAGATTGGTGGAGCCTCTCTATTGATTGTTAAAGGCAGCTGGACCCCCGCGATGCGTAGTCGTTCAGAGCAGGTGTTCTCTCTCCACTAAAAAAATCAGGCTCCAAATCTAAGGTGATGATACCTTTCGGGGCCAACCATTACATAAGCCGAGGCCGAATAGCCCAAAGGGCCGAAAAAATTATTGTATATCAATATTGTCACTAAAGTCTGTAAATTTTGTGCAAAACAAAATAGCCACTGCACGAATGAGGTCTGAAAAAATCTTGCATGAAAAGATAACCCATCCCCGGCTCAAAAATCAAATAGTTTGCCCTTTTACTGGTGGCCTTTAATTCATGCTATTCATGCATTCAGTGCTATAATATATTAAATTGCTGCAGACTCTGCTACTTGTACCTAGCTATAGTATGCAACATTCCTTTTACCAGTTCAACCGTTTATTTTATAAAAAAACTGAAGAAAATAAACTATAAGGGCTTTGTTACTCAGTTTATTTCACAGAGGTAAGTCTTTGGTGTTCCACTTATTTTCACTAATTCTACACTGTAATTTCAGATTATTTATCATACAAGCATTTATCAGTTATACAGTAGTGAAATGTGTCCTTTACTTTCCCGGCCCAATACTAGTACTGGTAGGTGAACCGATCTCGGTTTCTCATCAGAGTTCAAGATAACCCTAAAACTCCATGCAATTAGAGCAGATTTATTAAATTGCGAGAAAGTATTTATTGTGCAACAAAGCGCGCGAATTCATTTCACTTTTGTATTCTACTTATTACTGGTCAAAAAATACGAACCTCGATTTATAGTCGCCTTGTGACTTGCTTGAGGCGATGAGGCAATCGGGACCTATACAGTAAATTCCGCTTTCAATGAAACGGTTTGTCTATTGTCCTGGCGGTATTGTTATGTTTGATCGGCCCAAAAACTCTATACTTGGACCCTTGTCAGGAGTAAATCAGTCAAGGAAGTACTTACGTACCTTTCTCTGTCACAGGATTTCTTTTTGTCCTTTTCCTTCTTTCCCATTTTTCGCCAAAAAAGATATGTATAAATCTCTTTCTCTCAGTTTCTCTGCCTTCTGGCATTGACAGCGTATTTAGGAGTTGCGTTACAAAGCGAGAAAAGTGACTTGAGATTCATATTACGGTGTCCTCAACAATTAATAAATTAAGAATATGATACCATTTTTTCATCAAACAACCAGGACTTCGTATGACAGGAACTTCCGTCAGCCGGAAGCAAGAATAGGTAATGTACCTTGGCCAGGAAATTCTATGGACACAAACCTTTTTATGCGGAAAAATAGTGTGATAAGAGATTTTTAGACCGTGTAATAAATCTGATCCCTGATTCAGCCTCAAAAGCCTTGCGATCCCTGATCCCATTCTTCTGAGCCCTGAGCCCTTTCCTCTGAGCCCTGAGCCCAGTCATATTTTGGGCTCTGAGCCCTGAGCCCATATACCATGTTACGACCCTGCAGATCTCGCCTTTGGCTTCGTCGACAAGAGATCTGGGTACGAGATTAGGGATTTCATTGACCTCTAGGGCGAGGGGGGAGGGGGTGCTTTGCTCGCGCATGCTGTCCAACAAGGATGCTTGCGTAGCGTAAGTTAATAAAGAACAAACAAGTTCAGCTCTACAGTTTTGACTGAACACGGACGAATCAGGCCATCTTTGACTACGTTTTGAGCCCTTTTGTCTATTAATAAGCCACTTTTTGAACTCGATTTAAATGGTTCAGCAACAACTAGACCAAGTAATAACTGATAGTTTTGGGCTTGCAGACTGTCAAGAGTTACTGACTTTTTATCTTTATTTTGACCAGTCAAAAACGTCGAGACGTGACAGCGTAAAAATTTATTTAGTGGATCAACGTGGTCCGGCCACTGTCCGAAATTTAATTTGAGCTATGTTATCATTCTTAGACAATTATGTGACACCGTCAACTTTAGTCACTTTAGGGCCGCGCTGATCGGGACACCACTTTTGTCAGCTTGAAGTCCAATTTAATCTTCTGTAGTGCTCTTTTTGATTGTCAATCTTTTACTGAGTATATATGCTTATCCCGTCCTAGGAGAAGTGTATTTTTTTGTATTTGGCTAAAATTCGTGTCTTACGAGTCATATGAGAAAGTGTGAAAGCAATTCAGTTAAGAAGTGATATCTAATGCGCGTGTTCTACAGCTTACTGTGTCTCTATACATGAAAGTTTTAGAAAAGAGCGGTATCCGAATTTAGTTTTTTGCGATATGACAATGATTCCAATAAAAAGTAGAAAAAGAACGAAAAACAATGTCCTAAAACATAATATTACTTCGAAATACTGTTTTAATGTTCCAAAATAATTTGCAAACATTATTCGACGTAGCCTGTTCCAGGCGTGCGGACAGGACAAGGAAAACCACAGATAACCCAGGCTCTGTGATAGTACCACAGTACGGTTCCAGTAAAATTACAGTGTTTGTATGGGGTAAAAATATCATCCTAAAATTTCTAGGAAATACAAAATAAAGATCAATAAAACTTACTCTGCAGTTAATTGTTGTTGTCCTTATTTCTCCAACGAGCAATTGCCTTCTATCAAGTATTTTTCCAGCAGGGGAGGGTGGCTTTGGGCAAATGATGTATCGGTCCCTAGAAAGGTCACCCCAGGACCCCCGGGATAGAGTTTTTTTGTACAGTGCCCAGGTCCTCATTTTCTTGGCCGCGTGTTGATCTGGCCCGGCTGCTTCGGCGAGCATATTCTCGGTCTGTTTGGATTATATTCTTCGAGTTTGTCAAAGTCTGTGGGATTCGTTTCTCTATCTGGGAAAGCTTCATTGGTTTCTATATCTGCTGCTATCCTATTTCTACGATCCTGGCATGTTTATTTTCCGTTGGAGTCCGAATTTCGTGGAAAAAGTTGTGTTGAATGAGAGCATGTCGGCGAAAATGGCACCTCGTGTTTCCTACCTTGTATATTATTATTGTAGATAGAGTGAATTTAAACAAATTACTGCAAATTATCACGAAACTTCGTTGGAGGAATAAGGACAACAACAATTAACTGCAGAGTAAGTTTTATTGATCTTTATTTTGTATTTCCTAGAAATTTTAGGATGATATTTTTACCCCATACAAACACTGTAATTTTACTGGAACCGTACTGTGGTACTATCACAGAGCATGGGTTACCTGTGGGAAAACTACGAATGTAACGACATACAAACAAAATGAACCTTCTATTATATTATTGGTGGATAGCAAAAGACTTGATTAACCTTCGCTGGTTTATGATATGGCATAGATAGGGAAAATTGATTTGGAGTTACACACGAACTTTGTTAGGCCGTTTTCTTGCAAATTGCAGCTCGATTTTCCCTGGCAATGACTGTACCTTTTCCCAATACTTTATTATGTAGCAATCAAATAAATAAACGTGAATATTTAGGAATGATTTGCAAGAGTTTTTTTGTTTCTGCTAATTAAGCATTTTTCTATCTGCATAACTAAAAATAGAGTTCGCAAAAATAGAGTAAGTGAAAAATAGAGTCTTGAGGTCAGTCTCACTCTCTACTAATAACTAAACCAGCTCCGAGATCCCTAATCATATGGAGATTTGGACTAGATTAATCGAAGGACAAAATTTAAAATTACGATGTCGGTGTTTCGCCACGTTTTTTTGTGGTGATGCGATGTTTGTTATTTTTTTCCGCGGCTTTGCGGTGTGGACAGTCCCCCAATGCCCCCCTCATTATTAGACCTTAAACCCTTATGGAACAGTAATACATTTCTTCACGTAATTTATAAATCGAAAAAGAAAACAAACTTGTTATGCATTCTAAACAACGTCTTTCAATATAGCAAGATTCGAACACGAAAACGAAATGCGAAGAAAAGCATTAAAACAGAAAAAATTTGTAATCCAGCCCTTTTTGGAATCCGGAATCCACCGAGCTGGAATCCGGAATCCAGTGATCGGAATCCGGAATCCACAGGGTGGAATCCACAATCCAAGACTGTCATGGATTCCCTTACATGGGGCGAGAACATCCTGGCGATTGTTTTGAAATAGCGCGTGTTTTATTTATTTATTTACAGTTTACGTTATTTATTTATTTACTTTTAAACATCATCATTTAATGTAGGAAAACTGGTATAAAATCAACGTTTTATTTTAGTGTATATATAACGAGAGATGTATATGTTGTGGATCAAGGTTGGTCTTCGTGTACCTCTTTGCTATATAACGATTTTCATCAATGAAGTTTTCACAAACACCAGAGAATAATCGATTTCTGTTGTTTCAGTACTAATGAACCCATCAAAGCTGTCCAAAAATTGAGAAACAAGAGAGAATAATCTATTCTCTCTTGCTGAATAATATATGGCAACAAGAGAGAATGAGCTAGATCATTCTCTCTTGATGGCAAGAAGATGCCAACATTTTTTGTGCCAACAATGGCGCATAAATTGCTGCCATAAGTTCACTAGTTTCAACTACAGTCAAAACTAAACAAAGCAAGGACTGCTGGTGTCTTAAATTCTTCTCCCTCCCCCGTTTCACCCGCTACTATTCCTATCATTAAAAGATGACTTCTCATTTAAACAGCCGCCATTTTAAATTTTGGTAAAAAATAAGCATAAGATTTAAATGACCCTGTGCTGACGTCAGCACATCAAAAAGGAAAGTCTTGTCTTAAGGTGACTCGACCCAGTTTTTTTGGGGGGTTACCATCCTACTTTGAAGCTCTCTGGTATCCCCACCTTTACTTTTATCGTAAGTATAACACATAGAATGGATAACATATAGATCAATCCGTAATATAACATAAAATTTTTGGCGATCGGAGTAAATGTCACGTGGTTATAATGCCACGCCTCTTTGAGGTCTGAGTCGAAAATCGGCTGTTGCCGGCATTTTTTTGTGAAAATCTCTCGGCTACACATAGTGCGCATTAGTGCCTTGCGCTGAACAGAGTTTTACCAAAATCGCAAAGACCCAATTCAAGAAATTCAGCGGTTTCCAAATTTAGGTCATAATTTATGCGAAAATGATAAGCAAACTTTACACGGATTATATCTAATAAACCAAGAGATTCATCCCTTTATTTTGGGCATCGTTATAACAGATGGGTCCTTGCAAGTCAGCAAAACGCTTTAGGGCCCTGTAAATGCGCGCGATTTCGAGCAAAGCAAACATATAGAAATTATAGTTTTCGCTATTTGTTGACGTTTGTCAGCGTTTGAGAGTCCTTCTCACGAAAAAAGCATTTTCTTAAAAATTCGTAGTTTTTTTTCCTTCAAATTTTTTCAGGGCCACAATTGATTAACTAACTACCCGGACTCTGAATTTCATGGTCATTGAAAAACTGTGACATTATCTTCTATAAGCTCAAACTTGAGTAAACATTGAAGATTTTTAGCTTTTTGGCTGAGTTTGTGCTTTGGGAGTTGTCTATTGTTTCTAGTCTGTCATTATACAGCATTCTTGTTCAGCACGCGTGCAATGACCACGCTTGGCTGACTTCCGAATGTTCACCGAGATATTCCCGTCACGAGTTGGTTTAATTATTGTCTTGCATTAAACCTATGAAAAAATGATATTTTTGTAATAGTAAGTAGACTTAGTGTGTAGCACTTCTTGATTTTTTTGCAAAGACACAAGAAGCACGAGAATTGATTAAAAATTGTTAGTTAAACCTCTATGTATCACGCGATGGCCTGTTTCACTGTACCAAATTTACAATATCTCGCAAGGCACTAATGCGCATTATGTGTAGCCGAGAGATTTTCACAAAAAAATGCCGGCAACAGCAGATTTTCGACTCAGACCTCAAAGGGGCGTGGCATTATAACCACGTGACATTTACTCCGATCGCCAAAAATTTTATGTTATATTGTAGATTGATCTATATGTTATCCATTCTATGTGTTAGAATTACGATAAAAGTAAAGGTGGGGATACCAGAGAGCTTCAAAGTAAGATGGTACTCCCCCAAAAAAACTGGGTCGAGTCACCTTAAAAGTTGTTGTTAAATCTTGGGACTCTTGACGGACAAATGTTTTCACTCGATGTTCCCTCCAATAACATTTCTTTCTTCAGCCCTATACATGACATGTAGTTAGAACGTCTCGTAAAAGCTTACGACCACCTCACGAGACCGCTTTTTGGGAACTCTTCTAAACCGTTACATTTCGGGTTGTTCATTACGGAAGGTTCGTCTTACGGATAGAGATCTATCAAAGTGCGGCGGTGACATACAATGCAAACATCAAAATTTATTACATCTAGTCTATAGGAATATAATAGCACGGCACATGCTTGAAAGCAGTCAAACTAAGGGTCTGCCTTGCTTACAGCGAGAAATTTTCCATGAAGTGGCCCCCATATACATAAACCCAGTAGGTCACCTTTCACCATGGATGCAAATAATCAAGTTACAATCAGAATTGCGGCATATACTATACTTTTGCTTTACTGTAAGGTAAGTTGCAATGTTCATGGGAATCCTCTTGTGAGAGAAGTGACTTGTCTTTGACAGATTGTGCTCACAAAAGTAGCATAATAATTTATGCTACAAGCAGTGCTCGTGAATTTCTAAAATTATGCCGATAACTGTGCTAGTTTTTGTAAATTATGTTCATTTTTTTAGTAAATATAATTCAGAAATTATGCTTCTACTATTTACTTTAAATTTGATAAAAACACCTGAATATATAACTTTGCAACAAACAAGTAAAAGGCAAACACACTTACTCTATTTACATCTAGAAACTTTTGTATTGTCTGACGACTAGAAAAATTCAAACAATTAACAACCAGGGCCCAGTTGCTCGAAGCATGGTTAGCGTTAACCAGCGCTTAATACCTTGAAAACGTATTGGTTTTGATACTGCTTAACCAATGGTTAAAGCTAACTATGCTTTGAGCAACTCAGCCCAGAACGCGGAGGTCCATCTTAGATAACCGAGCTAGTTATGCGCATGCGTTGAGTCCTGTGAAAACAGTCCTAAGTCACTTCCTGTAAGACCCAGGTCCCATGAATGTGACAATGAGCAGACCGTCCAAAAATTGATTTTGTTACTTAATATATGCCTGTAACTCTGACATCAGCAATGACAATTTTAAGCTACAAAACTAGCCAAAAAGTGCAAAGTATGCTAGCAGACACAATTTTCCGGAATTGGATTAATATTATGCTCGTAATGACGAATTATGCCAACATTATACCAGCACAATCTATCAAGGCTGAGAAGTGACCCGCTTAGTCCTGTGGTGGCGGGATTTCTTCCACGTACATTCGAGATACTGAATTCCATTCTGTGCGTGCATCAGCATTAAATGTGTAACCCTTGCAATAGCCGACATGGAAGCCGACCTCTACAATCCCGGCGGGGAGCGCATTGCAGACTCCTTCAATATGGCGAACACGGAATGGGCTCAACTTGGTATTCGGTCTCGCACCTGATAGCATGTAGACCAGACCGTCGATAGGATCAGGAGTAGAACACTCGTTACCATTAAAAGTAAAATACCAACGCTTGCAGCAATTGTTGCAGTTTCTGATACGAAGTCCACCACTCCAGTAGACTCTAAGACTGGTTTTTGACGATAACTTTCTAAACGTACAATTCTAGGGTATTTTTGTAAAGACAACAAGAAATAATGTTAGCAAAAAAAATTGGGTTCTAAAATGAAATAGCTTACCCTTCAATTCTATGAGTGAAAAGCTCCAAGAAGTTGCTATGGAAAGGGAATTCTTACTGTAAACTGTTGTTATTGTTGAGTTGCTAAATTATATGCTATTTATTAACAGAGAGTGAGGTCATTACAGGGATATCTCAGACCGAGGCTTTAATGTTAATAAGTTGTACACGTGAGCCTGCGATAGAGTCAGGTGACATTGGTCAGCGAATACCCCACAGACACGAAGCCTCAAGCTAAAAAACAACGATTTTTAAAGTTATCCCAGAAGTTTCCAGAAGAAACACAGCAGCTAATGGAGGAAAAAGATACAGGTAATATAAGGAAAGTACTTTGTAAATCATTAATTCAGTGGTTTTGAGAATTAAATCTGTGTTGTTATAAGTACCGAGTCGACTGTACGTGCATGTTTTGGTTCGCTCCGGTTATTCTTTCGTTGCTGTTGAGGTGAAAGTCTAGAAATGTAACAAAACACTTAATGTCAGGTCCCTCGGCAAACCAGTTAGTCATGTTGTTTTCCCTCGAGTCCTGATGTTTCCCTCGACCTCGTCTCAGGAAACATCAGGACTCTCGGGAAAACAAAACTAACTGTTTCCCTCGGGATCTGACGTTAAGTGTATAATATGATTTAGTATATAATGGTAATTGAACTGAGTGAAGTGCAATTTGGTCTGATATTATACGCGTGATTTCTTTGAAATCACAAGTATATGATTTCAGACCAAAATTGCACGACACGAAGTTCAATTACTACTTTATTACTTCCATTTTGAAATCGCAGAATTTAGTCCGTACTAATATTTTATTGATCAAGTAGCCGGTTTGTTAAAAAGGCGAAACAAAAAGGTTTTTACATCTCACTTTGTATTCCAAACAGAAATGATGCGATATAGAACAAAAATGGTGCGATTTAAAACAGAAATGATGCGATTTAGAACATGAATGACGCGATTTGGAACAGATGCGATTTAGAACAAAAAATGGTGCGATTTAGGAATAAATCACACCGCTGAGAGCCAATCAGATTGCACGGATAGCCAGTGATTTCAAAGTGGATGTAATAAATACTAAAACAGTGGATAGTGTTTTTCGTGCGCTCTGATTGGCTACTCAATCAGTGAATATCCTGCACTATTCACTGATTCACCTCCAGTTCCTCCGAGCGAGCGACGCCAAACTCGCGTAGGTTGCGAGCAAAATGCCTTCACGGCTTGCTGCCGTGATAAACTAAGAAATTTCACAACTAATCAAGCAAGCTATTTCCGAAATACATGAAGAAGGTGACGAAGTTCGGTTTGGAAGTTTTAACAAGTAAAGCTTTGTCTTTTTGACTTGAATTTATCGATAAAACCGGTGAAAAAGTTTTTTGTTTACAAATGCAAATTAAGCTTGAGTCTTGCGTTACTTTATTTAGTTGACTTGTTCATAAATAAGCTTAAAACTAAATTTAATAATCTTTTTTACAGAATTATTTTAAATACAAAAAGAATTCACAACTCCTTTTGAAGAAACTCCCCCGCAAGAGTTAAACAAACGCCTTCAAAAGTCTTATTTGTCGTTAAGGAAAAGCGACGACCGCGGCCGTTGGTCATGGCGCGCCAAAATTGTAATCGTTGGCAACAGTAAATGGGTTAAAAATCATCATTTTTTGTGCTCAATTATCTCACTGTTTTAGTATTTACTAAAACAATTATTCACCTCAGTGTCGGTGGCTAGTAGTGGTTATTTACCTCGCCGCTTCGCGGCCTCGGTAAATATCCAATACTAGCCATCTTCGCTTCGGTGAATAATTGTTATATATTATAAAATAACTAAGATAGTACGCGCGCTCTGATTGGCTGAGAGGAGTGTTTGCATGAGAGTATGTAAACATGGTTGTGGCGTCAAGATGTTTTGCTTTTCACGCAAGCACGAATTTGAAAAAGTTTTCGAGTTCAAAAATCGACAAGTTGACTTTATTTACCCATTCCTTTGTCGGCTGAAACTTGGAAAATCGTTACAAAGAAAGTGTGTCAATTTTTTTTTCGCTTAAGCTGACATTTTAAGCGAGAAGAGTACGTATTTTGGAAAGCATCTTCTTGCAAAACAAGAACTAATTACGCAGGGGCGGATCTAGGGGGAGGGTGACCTGCGGTTTTCTAATACAGCTGGTATTCTGCAAAAAAAGAAAAACTATGTGGTTTATTGGTGTTGAAGTAGAGCAAGAGACGAGTACACCCTCTAAAAAAAAAAAATCCTGGATCCGCCCCTGTTATGCGTGCAAGACTTCGTGGACAAGACTTTGCGACTGGTAAGAATTTCTCATTTAATCGGTGCCATACAAAGAGTTTTGCGTTTTCTCTCGGGAAATTTATTTTATAAAAGCAATAGAAAACTTTTTCCTGTGTTTGCATAGCCTGATATAAACACTCGAGGCATTGGGAGAATTCTCGACAGTTATGCAAACCCTCGACTTCGTCTCGGGTTTGCTTAACTTTCTCGAATTCTCCCAACCCCTCTCGTGTTTATATCAGGCTATGCAAACACGAAAAACGTTTTCTATTGCTTAATTAGTAAAATCCAGCTAGTGGTCTATTATCAATGCTGCGTTCTGATTGGTTGAGCTACTACCAGGCTATATGTTATAGCCTACCAGTGGCGAAAAGCGCGCGCTTTTTGGCGGCAAAAAAGGATTAAAGTCTAGTTGGATTTTACTAAAACACTTATTCCTCTCGCCCTCATGGCCTCTGAGTCAATAGCCCATGAGGCCGACTTAGAGCCCATTCGGGCTCGAGGAATAATCGTTAAATACATATGTCTATGGCTACAATAGTACGCGCGCTCTGATTAGCTGTTTTCTTGTGATGACCCGGCATTACTGGCTAGGTGTCCAAAGCAAATTCAGTCTGTTTCTAATATTATTCTGTGGACATCCATGTTATGGTCGTGACTGACAGCTGTCGAAAAGGGTATCCGCTGACCAGTGTCACTTGACTGTATCGCGTCCTCAAGTGTACAACTCATTGAGGTGTCGTGTTTTTTAAAGTTATTCGCTGACCAGTTGTTGGTTTTAAGTGATGGCAGGCTCAGGTCCTTAATGAAAAGGCGTGATATAATAAATAACTTATTAACCTCCTCCGTTCGGTCATTAAGGGGAAATCTCCGACCTCGGCCTCGATGTATTGACCGAGCGATAGCGAGATCAATACATCAAGGCCTTGGTCCAAGATTTCCCTGTATTGACCTCACTCTCGGTTAATATAAGGAGTACATAATATAATACATGTATAATGAAATATATTGATATAGAATAAATAAATACAAGTTTACCTAAACTAAACTACCTGCTGTCAATTCTACAGATACTCTCTATTCGCTTCCCAGTGAAGGAGTATTCCCAGTGTGGGGTCCCATACAATGTACGTAGTAGAGACCTGTTGCGGTGACCTGTAACAGCCACCTTAATCGCGTACAATACAAAGAGAACACTATGCAACATGGACGTACAAAAAAATTCTGATTTGTGTCTTTGGTTGCCTCAACTAATTATTCTGCTGCAGGTACCTGTTCTATAAACATACACACGAAAATTCATGGCGCCTTGGAACATTTCAGTCCTGCGATATTAGCCTATGACTGAACAAGCTGTCCGTTTTGGGGAAGGGGACTAAATAGTGAGTTTACGCAACAGGGGCCGGTTGCTCGAAGCCTGGTTAGCGCTAACCGTTGGTTAAGAGGTATCAAAATGTATAGGTTTCCATGGTATTTAACGCTGGTTAGCACTAACCATGCTTCGAGCAACCCGGGCCTGGACGATAGACAGAAAAAGACGGCAAAACGTTTGAGTGTGACAAACGTCACGGGGCTATTTAAGGGTACTTGGGTGTTTTGTCGGGATTTCACTTAACACTATAGAAGAGCTTAAACGAACTTGTTTCATAACTTAATTATGTCCGTATTTACATATACGCAATTGAAGTATGGGTATGCGATTATGAGGGTAACTACCTCTCCAAGATCGCTAAATTATGCAAGCGAGCATGGAAATATGGTCATACCAACAAGTGCATATCCATCACGGATGTGATTCGAGATAGCGATAAACAACTATTGGGGAAAAAGTACGGATACTCAGTGTTTGAAAGATCTTCTACCAAGTAAACGTACATATCGATCATTTCGTTAACGTGGCCCTGATTAAATGTTATCGCGCATTCATACGGAGAGCTTCGAGCGTTGTTTTGTAAATAGAGGCCTTTTTAACTATATTTAGTTTAATGTTTGTAGGGAAACTTGTATTCTTATAAATAATTTCTCTTTTATTGCGATGTAGACTTGCACGCAGCTATAAGTTCTCTAATAGGAGACGGCGAAGGAAAGGGCTGACTCTCGCTCTCCTATTATATTTTCCTATTTCCCCATTTCCCCAATCTCGTCCTCAGAGCCTCCTGGGGGCCTGAGTACGAGGACCAGGAGGCTCTGGGGACACAAGATTTGAAGTTCTAGTGTTTAGGACTTCCGGTCATTTCTGATTTTCTACAACGTTTCTAATAGCGTTCACTTGCTCTTGCAGAAGTTTCAATGACTGTAAATTTAGGTGATCAAAGCTTTTAAAAGAGAATCCTCCAACTTTCTTTTGAATCGGAAATGACCGGAACTTCTAAAATCTAGGACTTCAAATCCTGTGTCCCCAGAGCGTCCTCGTCCTCGTGCGCAGGCCCCCAGGAGGCTCTGGGGACGAGAATGATTTTCCCCACCAAGGAACCTGGTCCCAGGCTACTGCGAAATTCCCTGGGGAACTTTTGTTTATTCTGTTGTTGTTGCTATTAAGAAAGAATCCATCGGCAAGAAATTGAGTAATTTTAATTTTCAGTGGACAAAAATATTGTACCATAATTATTTAAAGCGTATTGCATCCTTTTTTTTACACTTTTCAGGGGCTATGGATGTAATTAGTTATCTGCTAATACCAAACACAATTTCTTATGCCCGAGAAAATGAATTTCAACCACACAGCTTTTGTGAAAATACCGATAAAATTTCATTTTTTAAGTTTCAAATTTATTTTCACGGGCCTCCATAAGAAATTTTCTTTAGTATTATTACAAATAGCTAATAGGGAGCTTAAGCAGCGACGTTTTTGAGCGACGCACGTCAACAGGAAGTGAGGTATTTTCCCTCTTAACATGCCTTGATGATATAAAATTTGTATTCCTTAGCTTCTTTACTGTTATAGAGGCGATTTGACTGAAAATTTGCGCGAAACCACCGTCAAAAAATGAAAAAAGGCCACTTCCGGTTGACGTGCGTCGCTCAAAAACGTCGTTGCTTAAGCTCCCTAATAACATCTACAGCCCTTAGAAACTGTAAAAAAAGAAAGAAATATGCTCTAAATTATTATGATACAAAGTTTTTGTCATTGAAAATTAAACTTACTCAGTTCCTGATGGATTTTGTCTTAATTTATTTTGGCGTGTCAAATTTGAACTTCATATCTGCAATGCAACGAGTCTTAAATAATAGGGAGCTTAAACAAAGACGTTTTTGAGCGACGCACGTCAACCGGAAGTAAGGCCTTCTCACTATATATATGCCTTCACTCTAACAAAAATGGAATTGATAAGTTTCTTTTCTCTTATAAAGAGGATTTACCCGAGATTTTCAACCAAACCACTCCCCAATGAAGCAAAAAGTCCACTACCTGTTGACGTCCGTCGCTCAAAAACGCTGCTGCTTAAGCTCCTTATTACCCTCAATGAATCTTAACCTATGAAACAGTGTTCAGACACCTTAATGATCGCATTTGAAGATTACCTTTATCAAGCCAAGGTCTTTATGATCACTAAGTCCGTTGTAAACACACTGCTTCCAGTTCATGGTGTGGGGCGGTCCCGGAGGCCCCTTAGCTCCTTGATTGCCCTTTGGGCCGGGAGGACCGGCAGGACCGGCAGGACCTACGGGACCTAGGCCTTGATATACGGTTAGTGTATACGGTTTACCCAGGACTTCTGGAAAGCAGCCTTTCGAAAACTTGTCACAGCCGCACTGAAAGCAGAAGCAACAACTGGCATTAATAACGTTTACAGTCTTTCATTTAGACTTGGTTCCACGTTCAGTCAACGTGGTTTTAAATGATTCTGAATCGCGAAAGAAAGTAAAAATTATATGATTGGAGCATTCAAGTATGGGGCTAAATTGAGGCAAAATCGTTGCAATATAGTTCTACTACTATAAACAAGCAACAACCTCTTTCCTAACTACATGCAGTAAGTCACCGATTTCGACGAGGAATCATCGTCGTAATAATACTGTGCATAGCAGAAGCTGGGAAATATAATATATGCTACCAAAGATAGTTGAATGGACAGCATAATCTTTTTAAAGCACCGAATACCTATCAAATGGATATGAGAAAAAGGTATCAGTTGTTAACGATGCACTTTAAAATGCGTCATAGAGAAATTACAAGAATCGGCAGGCAAGCGGACATGTTTCATCGTTCACAACTTGGGAATCAACAATATTACAATTCATATACTAAAAACTAAAACAAAAACAGAAAACAAAAATAAAAGAAACAAAGAAGCCAGTGCGAGAATATAAAGATTGGCAATTGGAATTTTCCCCTGCGGCTCGTACCTCGTATAACTAACTTTAAAAAAAATTAATACATACACGCGGCTTATTTTTTGTTATATAAGAGAAATTTTCAGTGGTCAGAAGTTGTGTGCTGCAACAGTCGGAATGAAACTGCGCAAAATATGACACCATTTTTTTTTTACTGATACTAGTTTTCTTTCCAGTTAGCGCTGGTTGAGTGAAGTGACTTTAGACAGGAACCCATATTAACCTTTTGAGAGAACAACACCCATACTAGGCCTATGTCGCGACGTTTTAGAGGGCCGGTTTATTTTTCGATACATTTTAGCCGGAAAGCACAGTTCATCCGCGAAAATGGAAGCTCTCGGATCATTCTTTGCTAAATAGTTTGCGTCGCTGTGTTTTTTAGGAATATTAACTGGGTTTTTCTGTTTAAATTTTATTAAATTTTATATTGCATCAACACCAAATCAGTTTAACCTCAAAGGTTTTGAGTATAGGTAAAGTAAGTATGAAAATTATATTGACCCAGGAACAGATATATCATACGGCTGATCTGAGCCTCGGCTTGCCATACCGTTCTTTCATCGAGGAGTAAACTTTGCCTCGCGATGAACTACTATGAGCTTATCCTACATCGTTTCGGCCAAACTCCCCT
This sequence comes from Porites lobata, assembly GCA_942486035.1. Taxonomy (NCBI): domain Eukaryota; kingdom Metazoa; phylum Cnidaria; class Anthozoa; order Scleractinia; family Poritidae; genus Porites; species Porites lobata. Next base: position 218,934 of record CALNXK010000047.1, on the reverse strand, counting down.
AATAGAGATCTTATTCCATATCTTTTGCCTTTTTGAATAAGAAAATAGGTAATTCACAGCGAAGAGAGGTTATAATTTCGTCACGCGCGAAGTGTGTGAGCCGCGCGTGATCTCAGCCAGTTGCAAACTCGGACGCCCCATATTTCGTGAGTACTGTCTACTTCATCCTAGGTATTTCGAGAACGCGACATTGCAACCCTTTTTTAACAACAGTAACCCCATTTAAGTCCCTGAAGATCCTTTTCAAAGCCATAGCACTGGGTTCAAATTTACTCCAAACAAAACGAGGTTAACTACATCTCACCTTCCAATATTAGAGCCAGTGTTGAAACCTGCCCTCCCCAGTCAGACAATATTCTCTATTTCACTCCCTCCCTCCTTTCCCTGAGAGCTTTGCGAGGTTCTACGATACACGTATTTCTAGTAAATAAGGGTTCACTCACAAACAAGTGTGTGCTTTATTGTTTAACCAAACGACTGCTTGTCGTAGTGAAGTGATCGGAAAGGATTCCGGAAATTGTTGGAAAGTAAGTCAAAATTAGTTGTTTGTTTTGCTACATATTGTCTTCATTTGACGCTCTAGCTTATTAGGGCAAACGCCGACACCAACACTGCACGGCTAGCAGAGAATGGAAATTATTTACTGCCAATAAATAGATGTGTAAAAGCAATAATGGGACAGAGAAAAGAGCTTGTAGCAATTGAATGCCGGCAGAGAATTTTAAAACATCTCGTCATTTTCAATTCGGAGCTTTTGAGTGTTTGAACTTTTGTTCTTGGTAAGCTAAACATCTTTTGACTCATTTTTCAAACGATGTTTGCAATCCCGTGAAACTGAATATTTACTATAAGTAAAAGCCTTTTGCGAGAAACACAAGAAAGTTGATAATTTCACTTGCTGCTGATGCAATTTGCTTTAAAGCTCAGACAAAAATCGCAAAGTAGTCAGTCTGACGTCATTTGGTCGCTACACTTCTGTTCTTTTGCATCGCATCTTCGTATTTTATCACTGTGTCACGGTAGGTAAGTACTTTGAAAAATTCAAAACGTTCACTAAACATTGGTCAGCTGATTGTTTACGGGTTGCCATGATGATAGGTAATTTAACTGCGAGAATTTGTAGATGAAAAAAGGAGTCGCATTTGGCTTTTTCTCGGGTTTTTAATCGAACTGTCTTCACATTAAGAGGAGTCCCTGTGTTTGCTTGAATTAGACATACAACGGTGGTGTGCACATCGATGAACAAGATGAAGAAATGAAATTTTTAAACTCACTTCAAAAGGCAGCTAACTTACAGTGCGATCATTCAAATTTATACTTAGTGGTTTTGACTCCCCGAAAATACCACAACCAGCACATATATACAAGAACTGAAGGCAAGATTCTTTGAATTTGTATCAGTTGTATTCATCAGTAACCGATTATATGCAGAACAAGATTTCACTAATAATTATTCAAATATTCTGAATTTACAGATTGACATTGCATTTGTAAGTGAAGATGAGGCACACAAGAACAATATCGGTGTTCATTGTCGAAATATATCAAGAACAAAACCTCTCTGTTCAGATCCACAGACGCCTGCAAAGTCTCTTGTGAATGATTAATTTTCAATTTTTCTGGAGTCCCCTGCTCCGTTTTCAGATGTCAGCCTTACAGATTACAGATACTTAACATAGGGGTAAACAAAGAAAGTTTGCTATTATTGGAATATTAATCATAGCCAGCATCTTTATGAAAACTTGAAAAAAGGCAAGTACATGAACACGTTGAGCGGCTTGAGAAACAAGTCCTTTAAAATGCAGAACTTTGCAAACGCACCGTTTACATGGAGAAACCGGAAATTCCAGTTTTAAAATCAAATGGTTCTCTCTATTCCATTGGGCTTACGTTTGAGACGATGCAATTTCTATTCTCTTAGTCCAGTGACTCCGACTGATTTGGAATATACTTTGTGACAAGAACTTCTTTCATAGGGTCGAATTTAAAACTTTGTTTTGGATTATCAAATTAAATAAGTGTTTTGCAAACTTATAACCTCTAGATCTGTCTGGCATGGTTATGATATTTCCACTGCACTAAACGATTTTCCGTGCTCCTAATACCATGCAGTACAAGGATATTGAAAGCTTTCCCGATTTGTAAAAGAAATTTCTTGTGATTGCCATGAACGAACCTCAAACATTCTTTTTCAGAAACTTGAAAAAGAAAACCTAATTTTCAATTTGACAGGACAATACTTGTTACCCGTAATTTAGCCATAACGCGGCTATGGTCAAGACGGAAAAAAAGCTAACACTAAAGTATTGTTACAAACAAACAAACAATTAATTAATTAAAGGATACAAATCAACACACACTCTACTTTGCATTAATAGTTTTGATGTTAGTTATTGGCAAAAGTTTGTCTTGCAAATCGGCCAACAAGGCACACATGCAATTTAAAATAGGGATTGATCCCTGCTAAAGTTTTGAGAAATTTAGTTTTACTGATTGGAAACATCAATGTAGCTTTCTTTGTTCTCTATAGGAATCTCGAGAAAGGGTTTTCTAAAAGTCATTTTTAAACCGTGTGTATCAAGTGGCGGAAAGAGCTATGGCTTGAAACACGCAACTTGCAGAAAGCGTTAAAAAATATCTCAGTTTTGAAGAGGCTACGTTGAAATGCGGGACGGGATACATTATACAGGAGCAAAGGGTCAGTAGTGACCAAAGGTTTAAAATACCATGATTATAGCGTGTACAACTCAAAGTTTTTTTATACTTACCCGTTTACGCCGAAGTCTCAGTCAGTTCACTGGCTGAAAGCAAGGAAAAATACACAAAAACAGATCTAAGAAAGCAATTCTTTACAACATCCAAGGGACTTTGCGGTTTCCAACGCGGAAAAAGTTTTAATTGCACTTCTAAACACTAAACAATCAGTTCCTTCACGTCATTGTCTCTTTGGAGATTGTTCCAAAATTAAAAGCAAATGACGCGATTTATGACGAGCCTCAGTTAAACTGAAAGGATCTTCTTTTTTTTTCATTTTGCATTGTAATTGATACATTTTGTTCTTTCTAAAGAGCAACAACAAATTTAGCCCGCGGCCATGGCACTTTCGTATTTTCCGCACAGTCATCAGTCATGGCCAATGCTGCAGTAAATATTGCGGAGATACCCAACTCGGTTCTCAGTTCAAATGCCTCAAGACTGCCAGAAAGTAATTCTTTAAACACACCTCTGCCTCCGCATAAAATATCAATAAGCATCTTTTTCAATCGATTCCCCATGCCGGAAGGTTATCTCGTGAGCACTTACGGATCATTTCTACCGCGCGCATTTTGAACTGTTGTTATTGCACCAGCGGCTTGCCAAACTGAACAAGGGAAGCCATATTACCAAACGGTTGTTGAAATGGTCACGCGAGCTATTCGAAAATTCCAATGTAAACGTTCGTTTGTTTTCGGGGTGCTTACTGTTTTACTATAGTGACTTCGGTAGTATATCATGGAACAGCCTACAAGAGATGCACTTTACTACATTCAGATAGTTTTTCAACGTGCAAATAAGTATTAATAGTTTAAAACGACACAGTTTTTCAATGTGCAAACAAGTTTACGACGTTAAAAGGAATTTCGTGGTCTCCCAACGCGGAAAAAGTATTATTAATGAGTAATTATCACTTCTCAACACTTGATTGGGCATATTCATTATGTTGATCGTAGAATTTATTTGCTTGTTTGATTTAAAGGCTTTATCAGTAAGCCTTTTAATTGACATTACCTTTATCTTTCCACAGTTGAAGAAAACAATCGTATTGTAAGAGTTCATTTAATCCTTTTATTGATTTCCCGAAAACTGGTTGCAGTTTTTAATACCTTCCAACTGAAATTGACAAAAAGGTATGTTTTCTGATATTGAAGATGCGGCTTCTAAATAAACACGAAAAAAATTAATTCTACTTCGGCTACTATTCTGGTCATTGTTTCCAAGACTTTATTCACTGCAATTGACAACATGAAAATGAATTGATTTCTTGCCCTTAAGTATGCAAACTTTAGAGTGTAATTCTCCCGGCAAAAACCTCTTTCAAAGAGTAAGACAAGAAAAATAGCTAGCGTCTTTATTGGGGTTGTATAACTGAAAGCGGCAGTGTCATGGCTCCCCGGAGAGCTTGCACGCCGGCTTTGTTAATAGTGGAGCCTGCATTGCTATAGAAACTGGGAACTATCGATTGGAAAAAAAATTGTTTATGACGTCAGCAAACACCCGTCCGCCTGTTACACACGCCCTACAGACTGTCAGGGAGGGACAGAGGAGAATCCGCAACGGAGGGCAGTGGTAGTCTACGAAATACAAAAATAACAATAATAACAATAATAATAACAATATACACTTTTCTAGCACCTTTCTCTTGATCCAAAGCGCTTTACAATAGGTACTAATTAACAATTATTCTTTGAAATCGAGGTGAATAGTGGCAAAATATTTACCGAGCCGCGAAAGCGGCGAGGTAAATATTCCCAAAGCCACTATTCACCGAGATTGAGAAGAATAATTGTTTTAGTATATACACACGAAGTGATCTCAACAAAATCAGAAAGGAAACCATTCAAAAGTAGGATTTGATTGACAGATCAAATCACGCGTAAGTTTAAAAATAGATCTTTGCAGAATTTTCAAACACGGCAATTCACAAGTTTACTCATTTCGCAAACAACAGCGTAATGGCTTCGATGGAATCGCTAAAAGTTTGAACTGTTTCCTTACCTGACAAAAAAAGTAGAGCTGTGTTGTTTTCTGTTGACTCGCCAAGTTTATAGCCAAAAGGGCATGTTGTGTCGTTCTTCGCATGAAGTGCTGACAAAAATGGCGGCTCGGTTGCTCGAGGTAAGAGGTCGTCTTCCTGTATCATTCTTTTTCCTGTTTACTTGAAATGTAGAATTTCTGCAAACATTTCCTTTTAAATTTGTTTGTCATAAATAAACTTCGATTTTTGAGCCAAAATTTTCTTCTTAGAAAACGCTGAGTTCACGAAACGGCTTCTTCTACGCGAATACACGGGAGTTGTAAACAATCCATCGAGCACAAAACTCCTGCTACAGTAAATTGAAAAACGCCGTATTGAATCCTTCCAAGTCTTTTCTTGCCTTAAAAAAAGTCAGCCCTAGGAGTTTGTCGACTTTTAAAAGATCGTTCTCTAAAAAAAACGGGAAAAACACCGAGCTCACACATTATCCACTCGCTAGGAGGTGAATATTGTTGAATAGTCCGAGATAGCGAACCAATCAGATTGCTTAAATCACCAAGATCACTGAGTGTGTATATACTAATTAATAGTAACTAGTAATAGTTGACACTACAGCTGTCCCCGTTCTGTATATATTGTCGGTCAATAGTATTCTTGCTGGTTGTGTAGCTCTTTGAAATATGCCGATTCATAATGGAGATTTTCACACATATTCCATACAATAGGTGAGATAAATACAGGAAACGCAAGTTTCCATGCACAGTTTTAGCTCGATGTACACAGCTTTGATCAAAACATTCTCAGTTTCGACAATAATTTATTCTAAACCATAAGAAAAGATTTAATTAGAAGTTGAAATTTTCGCTATTTCTCTTTCCCTTTTTACATTCAGTTCATTTTATTTGCCGGAAAGTAAGCCTTAGAAATTAAAAGGACGTTTGATCGATTCACGCTGGCGCATTCTAGTCTTATTTGAAACTTTATAACGGAAGGACATCTGTGAGCAGGGAATAAGTCAGCACAGAATTTGATTGTCGGCGAATTTCTGTAAATGTCCATCAATCTGCTAGTGATAAGCTAGCCGTTGTTCACTCGTCTTGCTATATAAATCAAAGATTTGTGAACTCGTGTCTGGGAAACTCTCCAAGTGTTTAAATATCTACACAGTTAAACGCACCTTATAACCTCCTCTGCGCTTAACGAGTGTCTTTTGGTCCATAACTTTCAAAACAACTGCTCCACTTAATGTCACTGCGTAACGCAAAAGAGTATCGAAGTATGACTGCACAATAAATGTTACAAAATCTACCTGAGCGGTCTCTTCGGGATTTTCTGTCTTCACGTCATCCTAACCATTTCGTACTTGTGGGCGCAAACAATAGAAACGTCATCATTACCTACCGATTCCTCGCGGCCCCAGTTCGAGCAAATCGAGATCAGTTTCTAGTATACTGACTGTATATTTGAACTGTAAGTACTGTCCTTAATATACGCGCGAGTTACTAGGTAGCCTCCCACGCAGGCGTTTTTAGGGGAGCTCGTATTTCTTCCCTCCCCACAAACGCCTGCTCAACGGAAAACAACATTCCTTTCTCATTGTTTTATTTGCGTGTTAGGTGACCAATCAACAATTGTGCAATGAAGTGTTGACAGGCTAAACACGACTGAACGTGACCTTAGAGTTACCGTTTTCCTTCTTTTCTTTCCTTCGCTAAGGTTATGCAGTGCACGGAGTATTCTGAATTTTGACTAAAACTTATTTTTGCCGCTCTGAATCTAACATTCATTGCAGGTCAGAAAGCTTTCCCAGTGTTTAATGCAGATCGAGTAATTATCAGATTACCTTGCGGTCAAGGTCAACTTTCCAGAATTTGGAAAGTACAATGTGATTGGCTAAGCTTGGGAAAGGAATGTTGTTTTCCGTTGAGCAGGCGTTTGTGGGGAGGGAAAAAAAACGAGCTCCCCTAAAAACGCCTGCGTGGGAGGCTAGTTACTAGGGTGCCTCCTCGGGATTTCGCCTCTGGGCGAAATCCCTGCGGGAGCAATAAACCTAATAAAATATTACAATGACTTAATTGTTAAAACAATAAAAAATAAAATGGATAAATAAAAAAATAGTAAATGAATGATAATAATAATAATAATAATAATAATAATAATAATAATAATAATAACAATAATAATAATAATAATAATAATAAACATGAAATTACAACTGAAAAGCAAGCTTAAAAATAAATGTTTTGATTTTTGATTTGAAAGCACTCAGCTCACAACATGTGCGTAAACTAACTGGCATGGAATTCAACATCTTAGGGGCTGCGTGTGAAAAAGCTCTGTAACCATAGGTTTTATGTGTTTGTCTTGGCGAAAGGTTATCAAGTTCACCTGGAGGCCACCAAGGTAGCTGTTCCAGTAAAATATCTTACAGATTCTTTTGCTTGACTAACGCCAACTGACAAGATTAAATAAATTGATTTCCTACCCGTAAAAGTGTAGACAAAGTGTAATAATTCTCCCGGCAAAAACTTCTTTCAAAGCAAAAGACAAGAAAGATAGCTTGCGTGATTATTGGAATTTAAAGCGCCTGTATCATGGCTGTCTAGGTCATTTTGGTTAAAGCGGAGCCTCCACTGCTACAGAAATTGGAAACCTATCGATGGGAGAAAAATTTTGAAGATGATGTGACCTGCAGAAATACAAATTTAAATGAAGATATGATCGTCCCAGTGGTAATTACAATTTAAGCAGTTGCAAGTTAACCAGAGAAAAAGTTTCGGGACTTCAACGGGGTATGAACCCGTGCCCTCTGCTTTAGCGCTGCAGTGCTCTACTAACTGAGTTATGAAAACCCTTTCATCGGGAGCAGGTCAATTTGTTGATTCATCGAAAGGACTGAAAAATAGAATGAAGATGATGTGAACTGCAGAAATACAAATTTAAATGAAGATATGATCATCGCAAGGAAAACTTTGTTATGACGTCAGCGTACGCCCGTCCGCCTGTACACACCTACAGGGGGAAGAGCGGAGGATAATATACAAGGGAGAGGACGGAGCAGTCTTATTAAGAGAGCTATGGCAACATTAAATTTAGGGGCTGACCTATAACTTTGCAAAGGGCTGTGGTGGATGATTCGGTGATTACTTTTGGAAGAATTTCTTTTCCAAGCCTGCTACTCTGATCTAAGTTGATACATATTGATGTTTTGTTTGTTTGTTTGTTTTTTTCTGTTAACAAAAGATTTTTAGCTTGATTAGAGAGCTTTCTTATATCAGGTGTGTTTTTTCGAGATGTATTTTCAACATCACCCAGCTCCTCTCCCAAAAGGTAAACGGAAGGCTCCCTGGGATAAGCAGGAATTTAAGACAGAATCCACCAGGAAATTGAGTAATTTTAATATTGAGTGGACAAAAACCTTGTACCAGAATAATAAAAACAATATCGCATTATTTTTTTTTACACTTTTCAAGGGCTATAGATGTAATTAGTTTTCTGTAATAACACCAAAGACAATTTCTGACGGGGACCCGAGAAAATAAATGTCAAAGTTCACAAGAATTGTGAAAACACAGGTAAAATTCTGAAAATTTCATGTGTAAGATGTCTTTTTGTGAACGTCGACATTTATTTTCTAAGGCTCCCACGAGAAATTTCCTTTGGTGTTATTACCCATAACTAATTTACATCTATGGTCCTTGAAAAACGTAAAAAAGAATACAATGCACTTTAAATTATTCTGGTACAAGGTTTTTGTCCACTGAAAATTAAAATGACTCAATTTCCTGATGGATTCCGTCTTACAGATTTTTTTTCGTGGCTGAAAGTTCATTAAAATTAATTGCCTAATATATTTTAAGTATATAGACGTACAACCGAGGCTTTGCTTTTAGCCCTGGCTAAACCTTGTCTCCCCCGTCAAGCATAATATCAATCGTCATAAACAACAACAATGATTTCATGAACTTTAAAAATCCTTAGGCTAACATGTTTTCTAAATCCACAATTTAAATCCGTTTCAATCTCCTAGAACGTTTTTCCACTTGTGTCTCCATTTGTACTTACTGTGTTATTTGTTCCTTCTTTTAAGCCTTTAAGCCACAATATCCACAAACAAATTCTCCAAACTGATCTCTATACATTTCCTTACAGAATTAGTTGGGAGAAATTGATAAAAGATCAGAGATTTTTCTCTTTGTTATCATTTGATTAATTCTCATAGATGTTGCACTTGACAATGAATGGATATTGTTAGGAGAAAATTGGTGTTGGTCACTATTGGGACTTAAAGGGTTAATCATGTTTTGAGCGGTTATTCTTATGTTTCTTTCCATTTAGTGCAGGTTGTCTGACTTTTTATAGATTTGTTTTTATCTGAAGGAGCACAGGATCTGTAAAGCATCCAGGAATGAAATCTACCCACCAACTGGATCTGGATACCACGGAAAATATTTCCAATCATATTTACTTTGCTAGAACTTTTGATGGAAGATAAAATGAATAATAAAAATTTGCTTTGATTTTATTCAAGTGTTCATTAAACTAATTTATGATCGTTTTTACTGTTTACATTAAATGTGTTTTATATAAAATAATGGCATCAGTTGCACAGTGAAATACATAACTGTTCAGCTCCATACTTTTTGCTTTGCAATTTAAAAAAAGAGGAAATTACGGTGTTCCAAAATTTTGGGTGCTTTCAAGTGAAAAATGCTTTTTTGACAGTGCCCCTATTAATTTTGATCAAGTGCTTCCTATTTCATGAATCGCTCATGTTTACTGTTGAGCACTTGCCACTTCTTCAATGAAGATCCGGGACATTGTAGTCCAGCCTGTATCCGCATCAGTAAGTTTGTGGCCATTGTTGCAGCTTCCAACCCAGAATCCCACTCGCACTTTTCCCTTGTGGATGTTATTGCAGTGACCTTCAATGTGGCGATGACGATGAAGGTTTTTGCCAGCCCCTGATACCATATAAAATGCACCGTCAATTTTACCAGGAGAGCTGCACTCGGCGCTATTGAATTTAAAATACCAACGACTGCAGCAGTCGTCACAGTTGTAGATCCGGAGATTACCAGCGAAGTAAACATGGAGGGAAGTTTCCGTGTATTTCTTCATGAATTGGCAGCTCTACAACAGTCAAAATGAAATAAACAGATCGACTTTGCCCATTTTGTTTAAGTGTAAGCTTAACATGAAAACAGTGAATTTTGTAGCGCGGACTTTTGGCCTCTTCGAGGGCTAAGTTCGTCCTGAAATGTCAAGGTGTTGCAGTGAATCAATCTTAATGAAAATTTCAGGCATCGTGAAGATTATGTGATAAGGTTTAAAAAGAGTTCTGTCGAGCCGTTTCAGAGATATACAGAAAAGCACTAAAAGTCAAAATTTATAATAAAGTTTACTTAGACAGGTGATGAGAAAACGGGTTAGTTTTCACAATCGCAAGAATGAAAATACACCAAAATCCCCAAGAAGTGAATAATGATATCAAGCAGCATTCTCATTCATACTTAAGATTAATTTGGGTTATTTAGAACTTTTTTATCAATCCATTTTTCACGGCTATTGAAAATATAAGATTTGTAATATATTTACGCTTTATTTGAATTCAAATGTAAAGACTTTTTACTTCGCATGGAGGACCACGCTTAAAGTTCCTGGTATCGGATTTTCAGTAGCAGGTCTAGATCGCACAAAATTCGACTTTAATCGATTTCAATTTTTTTTCTTTTATTGTTTTTATAGTGATATGATATCGATTTTACTTAAAAATACATTGTGACAAACTTCCATTCATAGTCATTCACTGGTGAAAGTTTTATAGCGATCGGACAAGGATAAAATCACTGTTAAAGCGCCCGGAGTAGTCAGTCGATAAAAATCGGTATCGATTTATCAATCACTAAATCGATAAAAATCGGTAAATCCGATGGATTGATATCGGTTGTATCGGTCAATCGGTAGAAATCGATGACACACTCATTTCGTTCAACGATTTATCTTAATTTTTACCGATTTCATCGATTTATATCGGAAAGCTACATCAGCTCATCTGTTCAACAAGAAATGGAACCAATTGTTAATGCAGACAGTAAATTTGTTGACAATTGAGTTTCAATTGAGAGTCGAAGGATCAAACAATTACCCTCACTTCTTGTAGAAATAACCTTTAAAACGATCTTATCTTTTCTTTAAAACCAGGCTAAAAATCTTCTTCTGATGGCTGATATTGGCCAGTTTTAAAGGCGCCCAATTTCACGATTTAGACCCGACACCCTTTCAAGATTTCGGTTGTAGCTACATCCCGGACTAGTTAACAGATAAAAATCGAATAAAAATCGAAATCGGTGAAAATCGGTAGCAATCAAGTGATTTTATCGATTGATAAAGGAAAACGGTGAAAATCTATCTAGAGTAATCTTTTAACCTGAATTAAGTTCAGACACCGGCCGCTTAGTCTCGAGGGAATGTCTGGAATTCAGGGTAGGAGATCTTCATCTAAGGTTGTATTTCTAGCCAGAGAGAACTGGACAGTGGCGGAATCAGGGGGCCCGGCCCCCCTATTTTTAGACCAAACTGAGGCCCCAAGCGCCGAAAATAAATTTTTTGGAGACCCCCCACCCCTTATCTCAAGGTCTGGATCCGGCACTGCTGGATGTAATTAAACCGCACCGTTTTTGTCATTGAACAAAATTA
>CALNXK010000047.1:140000-202500 GCA_942486035.1 Porites lobata | reverse complement strand
AAATCTGAAATGCCAGACCTGGCCCGTACTTGTCGTAACATGGGTTGAAGCTTTAAACCACAGTTCGCCCGCGCTAACATGAGATCCTTGAACAATTAGGCTCTCAAGCTATAACTTACAGTAAGCCTCCTGATTCAAAACTGAAGCGAACTGGCATGCCAGTAACAGAACCGAACGCAAACTGCCTGAAAGACAAATACAGGTAACAGTTTTTAGGTAAGGATCTTGTGACAAAGTTTGTTTGGAATAACAAATTCTATTAAGTTGCTTTTCTTAAACTTTATTGCTTAATCGGTAAGTTTATTCCACAAATTTTAACTTCTCATGATTTATTTTCTAAACAATGCGGTGTTCAAGAATTTAAAGTGCTCTTAAAATCACGAACTAAGACAATTTTGCTATCAGGTGCGTCTTTGGGGACGTGTGGTCATACAAGTTTACTGTTGTGCTCTCGCCACTTCTTCAATGAAGATCCGGGACATTGTGGTCCAGCCTGTGTATGCGTCAGCAAGTGCATGGCCATTATTGCAGTTTCCAACCCAGAACCCCACTCGCACTCTTCCCTTGTGAATGTTATTGCAGTGTCCTTCAACGTGACGGTGACGGTGAAGATTTTTGCCAGCTGCTGTTGCCATATAGTAAGCGCCGTCAATTCTACCAGGAGAGCTACACTAATCGCCATTGAATGTGAAATACCAACGACTGCAGCAGTTGTCACAGGAAGCAATGCGAAGGTTACCAGCGAAGTAGACATGGAGAGCCGTTTGTGTATAATTCTTCATGAACTGACAGCTCTGCCGCAAGGAAAATAGAATGAGTGATATGATTGATTGATGTTAAATGAAAAAAATGAGTTAAAGCTGATTAATATGACAGTGCTAACAGAACGCGGCACATGAAGGAGCATCATTAGAAACATTTGAAACTAAATGAATATTTCGACTAAAATTTTTGGATCTTGAATCTTTTCAACGTATCAATTGACCGTATCACCGACTCAAGTTCACTATCTATTCAGGTTTCGCTTTTTCAGCGTAGATGATATAAGCTGATTAAGAGATCTCCGCTTTTAAGTTTGGATAAAGCCACATAGTATAGGCCACTACCATACTCCTGGCCTTGAGCGAGAGCAAACGCTTGCAATCTTCACACCTATTTTACATCAAAGGTTTGGTGTGATCAGATTCTAAGTCATCTGTATAAAACTCGATTAGAAGGCTTGCAACCGGTCTTTTACAATATAACTGAATGCAGCTAAACATAACTTATAAAAAAAAGATGATTTATTGGTCGTACAATTCACCGACTCAAAGAAGACAAATTAACTTCATCACAACAGAAACACACTAACACAAATTGACAAATACTACTGCAATATACATACTTCTCGGTCTGTCAGGCTTGGGCTTTTGTAAAAATTTTTTTATTAACAGTGGACTGACCTTTACAATTTAAGGGTTCATTCATTTTTATTCAGTCATATACGGTAACTATGATATAACTGACAACTTACGTATAACTCTCCTGTATCTTTGCCTTCTGCTTTTGTAAACGTGCACTCCTTCCAGTTTAAGTGCGAACACATGTTATGTGGCCCTGCTTGGATTCCACTGTCACCCTTCTCTCCTCGATCTCCTTTGGGACCGACAGGACCCTGCCTACCACGCTCTCCTTTCATTCCTTTCTCCCCAGAAGGTCCCTGGGGTCCAGTGTCTCCCGGGCGTCCCTGTTCGCCTTTGATTCCATCACGACCATCACGGCCGGGTGCCCCAGGGGAACCCGGGAGTCCATTTACACCAGGAATACCATTACTACCCGGCTTTCCACTATTGCAGCAAGGAGAAGTCTGTGTTTAATTTTAAGAGAAAGTATCTGTCTCAATCTAATAATCATAGGTAAAAACAGTTGAAAAACGCTACCGCATGGACTAATGGACAGCAAAAAGAGGTCTCTGGTATAGTTATAAACTATATTTCGAAAATGCAACATCATTATTGAAAAGTTTTTTTTTCTAGGTCAGCGAAACAGGAATTTACTGCCAAATTAATTATACTTAGTCATGGTCTCATTTCTGGCTAAAATGAAAGTGAAAAAATTAAAAGTACTGTAAAAAAGTGCCATTTTCGTGGTTGCCTTCAAGTTATTTTTATTATTTCAAAATTCCAGAAGTAAGAGACAGCTTATTGGGTATATAGCTGTTGATATCACTTACCTGTTTTTCGTTGCTGTTGTGTTCTGCTGCATGTATCAGACAGAAACAGGGCAGCAGAATAACTGCTACGTGGGCAAACTGAATGATCAGCATCATCCTCTGCATTCAGATTTGAAGAGCGCTCGAACTGAAGTGTAAAAAGGTAAAGTATGAAAATAAGAAAAGACTATACGCCATCTTCTTCATGTACGTGTGACGAGCTGATCGCGACAAAATAAAGCATCTGCTAATGTTTATCTCATTTCAATACATACGATCTTTAGGGATCTAAACTTCTCAGTATAAGAAAAAAAACTAAAAATTTTATATAGGAGTAACCAGTTTACCACTCTCGAAGTCAGTCGCGGACCTTACGTCTCCAGTATGTCTCACATTTCCAACAAACCGTGAGCTCCTTGGGTTTAAAGAACGAACTCAAAAAACAATTGAAAAATTTAACGTTTTTTACAGCCTCTTATAATTAAAGAACCCCTGGGAAACATGAGGCAATTTTAAAAGAATACTGACTTTGAGCAATTTATACCTTTTGGCATAGTGCATTTTTACGGATATTTTTCCATATCTCCAACAATAAGGTGAGTTCGTAACACCAACATGTCAAATACCAAGTTATACTGAAGTATTGACCTCTAGGTATCAGAAGGAAAATATCCACTTGAATACGCTAGACAAGTATCTTTATATCAAGCAACTCGGTAAAAACATAGTAGCCACATAAACAAAGAAAATTGTTTTTAACTAAACATTGATTTAGTGTTTAAACATGTTTCCACAAACAAGACCAAATCAGATATATCAGTGGCAAATAAGGGCTTCAGTGTATACTCGGAAAAAGTAAACTTGACATTCATTTTTAATTCTTCTAGTTTATGCGTTTATTTTTTTTTTATTTGTGTGAATCTATAACCAACCAAAGCTTCGATTTTTTCTTCAGGGTTCTAGAGTAGTAAAGATTGGAAAGCCCTGGATTGGCTATGATCTTACCTTACAGACCGTACTCAGCTTTTGAAAGTAGACGACGCTTCATCCACGGTACGACCCCTTCATTAGGGGTGCCTCAAGTTCGGTCCTAGGCCCCATCTTTACTTACTGTATACATCTCCACTGGGTGATATTGTTCGTGACCATGGCTTGTCATTTCACTTTTATGCTGATGACTCGCAGCTTTATACATCTTTTGCTTGCAATGATACCTCTGATCTAGTGGCTACAAAACAACGTCTTGAGAACTGCGTTGCTGACATCAATTTGTGGATGACCGCCAACAAGTTAAAGCTTAACAATGATAAATCAGAATTTCTCTTTCTGCACTCCCGTTTTCGTCATTCTTTGCCCCCTCCCACGATTTCTGTTGGCATGGAAAACATAGGCCCTCTCAACAGGCTCGCAATCTTGGCGTGATTTTTGACGACACAATGTCACTTTCACCTCATGTTAATACAATAGTTAAGGGTGCCTTCTATCACATACGAAATATTCCTAAAATAAGAAAATACGTCAGTAAAAGTACCACAGAAATTCTAATTCACAGTTTTGTTAGCTCGAAGTTGGAGTTTTGTAACTCTCTTCTGTTTGGTGCCCAAAAACGGGACATAGTTAAGTTGCAGTCCGTTCAGAATGCGGCTGCTCGAATTATCGCCGGTCTCAAAAAACGAGATCACATCACCGAGACTCTAAGAGATCTTCACTGGCTTCCTGTTGAGGAGAGAATTGTTTTTAAAGTAAATTTAATACCTTTTAAAACATTGGATGGCTCCGGTCCCCGTTATCTTGAAGATATTTTAATATTTTACCATCAATCAAGGACGTTACGGTCATCAAGGGATCATTAACGCCTTGAAGAACCAAATTTTAACATGAAAACTTATGGCCAGAGAGCGTTTTCCGTTCCTGCCCCCCGACTATGGAACAAGCTCCCCTTTGAAGTTCGAGCTTGTTCTGATGTTAATCTTTTTAAATCTAAGTTGAAAACGTTTCTTTTTAAAAAGGTATATGACATTTAGTTTCATCATATTTGTTTTTTTTTTCCTTCCCTTTTTAAGATGTGTATGCTATAAATTTCCCAATATGTACAGTAGGGTTATATGTAAGCTTGTGCTTAATGATATTATCATGTCCTTTTTTACACTGTAAGGCGCTTAGAACAGCGATGTATAAGCGCTATGTAAATTCCATTATTATTATTATTATTATTATTAGGAATGTCCCCTTGAACTACGGGCTACGTGACTGAACGGTTCTTGAATGAGCGGTTTAAATTAAAAGTGAATAATATTAGACTAGGGATTTCCTAGTGAATAATAGTAGTCTAGGAACACTTTGAGGTAATTTAAAAAGAATACTACTTTGAGCCATCACGTCCGGGCCGGGTACTCCAGTGGATCCTGGAAGTCCACTTACACCAGGAATACCATTACTACCCGGTTGCCCATCATTGCAGCATATATATGTCTTAATCTAATAATCACAGGTAAAAACAGTTGAAAAAGGACTGCTGCATAGACTGGTTGACTGCAGAGTCAGTTCAGTGATAGCTTTTTTTTGTGTTTCGCCATTTTCTATTGCGATCTTTGTCTCTCGCTCTCTTTTTCCCACCATCTTTCTTTTTTTAAAGTGAGCTTTTTTCCCATTTTATCTCCTTTATTTCGCATTAAATTTTAGCTGGCTACCTTTATAGGAAAGGGACAGTGGCAGTGGATTTTTTTCCTGAAATGTTTGATTTCGTTTTTGTGTCTATTTATGTCAGGATTGGTCGGAATTTCCAAAACGAGGTATCCGGAGAAATATCTGTCCTTGCTGATGTCGTTGCTAGCCAACTTAATAGCTTAAACTGAAGGCTTAATGGCTCCTGGAAAGAAAATATGCATCGTTCCAAATTGAACGAAAACGACTAAAGCGGTCGTTAAAGGGTTTTAGTACAATAGAGTGGTGCTATTACTGTATATACGTTAGACCACAGTGTGAGCCATGCACCTTTTTTCTATTCCACTCCAATCCAGGTCATTGGCTGATGAAGAAGTTGCGCGCGCTAATGGAGAGTACTGTTCGCAACTTTTGTAGCACAGGCTACTTTAACTGACTGTTTCTGGGAACACCGTTTTCTTCTGGCAAAGATAACTTTTGAAAGCTACGAGAACTATCTGTTTTGCAACCTAAATGCAACCCGATCAATTCAACCTTACTCGGGACATCTTTAAGTTCGTATTAAAAAAATTCGCAGAGGAAAACTCCTTTTTGGGTCCTGTTAAATGCAATAGCCTTTAAAGATTCCTAAGGATTCCTTTTAATGGAATTTCATAATAAATCAAGACAATGTTATCTTCTTCCCTCTCTAATCAGAGAGAGAATGCTAAGTTGAAAATGCAACCAAGCGATGTATTTTAGTCCGTAGAAAACAAGCATGCAATGAGAGATCAGCACAAACACAATATTTGAAAGCATCCTGCATTTTCTAATAAATTTTGTTTACACCATTACTTATACTATCACAATCTATATGATCCATCTGCTAGTAACCTATAAAACTATACTCTTGATTAAAGAACTTTTAAAAGTTTTTCATTGCAGGAAGGTATGTTTTGCCTCGACATTTAGGCCTGAGCTTTGGGAACTTCTTCAATGAAGATCCTGGACACAGAAATCCAGCCCGTGTAGGCGTCACCAGGTGATCGTTCTTGACAATTACCAACCCAAAATCCCACGCGCACCGTTCCTTTGTGAATGTTGTTACAATGCCCCTCAATATGGCGGACGCGGAGAATGCTTTGAGTGTTACCTTGCCACATGTACACAACACCGTCAATGGGTAAGGGAGCTGAACACTCTGCGCCGTTGAAAGTGAAGTACCAGCGTTTGCAACAGTCTGTACACTTGTAGATTCTTAGCGCACCAGTCCAGGAAACGTGAAGAGCGGTGTCAGAAAAGTTTTTGGTGAAGAAACAGTCCTAAATATGACGGGAATAAACCCAGAATAATTAAATCGCTTGGGTAAAATAAGATAAAAGCAGAAAAGATAAATGGGGACCAAGAGTTCTTGTAACTTTACCTTTATTAAACCGTTATCTTTGTCATCGTTTAAATCTTTCCAAGCGCACTCTTTCCAGTTCTTAAAGGGCATTAGACCTTGTCCACGCTCTCCTTTTGGACCTGGTGGGCCCCGTACACCAGGCTCTCCTTTAGCACCATCTTTTCCATTTACACCAGCAGGTCCCCGAGGTCCAGTCTTTCCCGGGCTTCCCGGGTCACCTTTCGGTCCTTCTCGGCCGTCACGTCCGTCACGGCCTGGTAACCCGTGCATGCCGGGAATACCACCACAACAGCATGAAAGAGATGCCTGTAACAAGAAAAAAGTCCAAACATTCATTTAATAAATCTCCGATAAACAAATGAATAAATAATAATAATAATAAACAACAATATTGGGATACATATGCTTGCTGTTAATGTTTTTCGTCTCCTACTCCGTTTACTTTTTGATTTTCTTTTTCCTTTCCGTTTCCTAGGTCAGCGAAATAGAAATCTACAACCAAATTAATAAAATTTGAAGACTGCGAGAAAAAAATAGCATATGCTAATTGATACATGGTTTTTATCATTTTGGATTTTTACCGTTGCTTTTGCAAACTTGAATAGGAAGCTGCTCTTCATATTCTAAGCCAAATAACCTGAGATCAGACTCTATTTTCGTTTCGCTTTGAAAATAACATTCGCCGTTAGAGAGAATGTATGAGAACCGCTAAAATTGGGCCTGATCTCAGGTTAAAACCAAAGGAATCAACTGAGACTAATTGAGTTAACGAAAATCTGGGACGTGCTTTATATCCTTGGTCAAGAAATACAATAGAACTCTTTCATAATGGTGGTCCCTTATTTATTCATTCTTTCATATGTATATAAATGAGCCTTCCTGGACATGTTTGAAAGTAAGAATTCTTTAGTATTTTGTACTTGCCAACTAGGTCAGAAGACATACATAAAAAGGAATATATTAGGGGGTCAAACTGGCAGTCATCGATAGTGATTTTCACAGAGGCGATAAAACAATTCTAAATTTCGCAACTGTCTGTTAATATGGTTAAAACAATACTAGGCGGGGTAAATAAAGTCGAGCGCGGTCTTTTCCACTATTCTCCGGATCGGATGAGCCCGATCAAGCCATCGTTGTATGGAGTATATGTGAGTTTTTTTTTGCCGCATCCTGGTCAAAAATTTCTGTGTTGGTTCAAAATCATTTCCCTTAGAAGCGATTGGTATTTGAAGGAAACTTTTAACAGATCGGAGAGGTTAGGAGAGTTCAAGCTTCTCTTGTGACCACTGGAGATGGCCAGCCTTCCTTCGTGACACTGGTTCTAAAGCGAGGCCAATCCAGCCTTAGATCAGTTGGTTTACCTTGCGACACATTAATTCTGGTTTTTATAATGACTTGCTTAATCCTAAGACTCCTTGAAGGCAAGCGCAGTGTTCGATTTTTTTCCTTTAATTTATTTCGCCTCGAACATATTTTCTGCGCCGAAACCTCCTAAATGCCCCCCCCCGGGGGGGGTACTCCCATACATTACCTATACGGGTATGTGCCGCCCAACGGGGTCGTGATTTTGAAGCTCCTGATTTAGAACGGGGTGTCCATTTCAGAGGCGTTTTCTAGAACGAGGTATAAAAAATTGTGGATCACGGCTTTATCTTCTGCTATTGTTGCTGATTATGAAGAAGCATTTATTTGATGTATAAGTCGAACAAGTAAAGAAATATATTTTTTAAAAAAACAGGGCTATTTCAAATTACAAACTTTCTAGAACGGAGTATAAAAAATGGGCCCATTTCTAGAACGGGGTATCAGTTTTAGGGGAATTTTTTTTTTAAGAACGGGGTGCCTATTTCGACTCAGTCCCGGGCGCACATACCCACCCAAAAAATACCCAAGTCCCCCCCGGGCTAAATGCCCGCCAAATTTAATGTAGCGTGCTCGGAAGTAGTCTCCTACACAGCCGTTTTTAGTGTCGTCTCGCAACGCTCCTCACCACTAACTAACCACTTAGTGGGGAGGAGCTTTGCGTGACGACACTAAAAACGGCTGTGTAGGAGACTAGCTCGGAAGGGGTCGTAAATTGTTTAGGAAGAAACAGGCCCAGCACAACTTCCACTGGAGGCAATTTTGTGTTACAAAAAGTACCCTATAATTAAAAGAAGTCGAAAAGCTCTATATTAATTTCGTGCGACATTTACTTGATAAACAATGGAATGTGTTGAAAATTATAGACATCCGTGTTTCACAATACACGTACACACGTGGCGGCCAAATTGCTATTTAATATCTTTGATCTTTATACAACTGTTTTGCTTGTTGCCGACGTTTACATGCTACATCATGATCCAGTGCGATTTATAGTTGTCACTACATGATCAGATCTTTGTTTCAATTAATGAGAAAATTATCTTACAGTTAAATTACTCTTTGCACAACAAGCCAATAATAATTGCGTAGCATTGCATTGTTGCATGCAGTCTCAACACGGAGCTCTGCCCTATGAAAATAATCGTTTTCCAAGTGTCGGATAGGCCAACATGACTCCCACTGGTAGCCCATAAAAAAGGGCTATTCCAAGTATAAACCTCATAAAAGCTTTTGATTTTGATCAACAATGAAACAGATGAAATGAGTTGTAAGTCTCTAAATCTTAGCAGCTTTCTTTTCCTTTTATATAATTTTTTTACGGGGGAATCGAAACTGAAATGAATTTTAGCTGATTCCTTGCGTCTATCGCGGTTTCCCCCTATTTGTTTTTTAATAAAACACCATTGCACGAACGGTCTCTATTATTTTACATGAACAGAGATGTTTACCACCGTTTTCGTTGATACGCGACTTTCGAAAACAAAACACCCGCTGAAACGTTTCCAAAATTTCCGTCAATCATGCATGTTATCGACAGATCGGATCGAAATCCACCAATCACAGCCACTAGTGTGACCTTCTGACCTCGATAACACGCATGATTGACGGAAATTTTGGAAACGTTTCCGCGGGTGTTTTCTTTTCGAAAGTCGCGTATCAACGAAAACGGTGGTAATTCACCGAAAAACAAACTCATGAAATGTACATGTTTCAGGGTATATTCTGTACATGCTTTTATGTTGGGTGTGTAACCAGATTAAAAGTGAGCGATCGGGTGAGTCGCCTTTGCTTAATACAAGAAAACTTTGTAAAACGGGGATAAGTATTAAATGTTTCTTTCTGAAAAAAAACAAAAAAAAAACGAGGCCTTAGGAAAGCTAAAAAGGAAAAAATACTTTTTGGAAAACGTTTTCCCAAATATATTTTTCTTTTGTTTGGGGCTTGCTATAAGATTGTATTTCAACTAGACGCTGTAAGATTGGCAATTGAACGTATTGGGTGATTCAAAACAACGACCAAAGTTCCGTCTGCACGTCCTCTTCTGGGTGAGTAGCCTGAGCAAGCGACGAGGTGTGTCGCCTTCGCTTAATGCAAGGGAACTTGGTATGTATTGGTTATGGCTCGCAAGTCCGTTTTAAACGTAATAAATGGTTTCAATCATAACTAAGGAACATCATATAGTTTGTATTATAAGAAAAATATATGAGCCTTTTTTAAGCCGCGATCTGAAATACAGGAGACTTTACCGTCCTTTTCTCAAAAAAGGGAATAGTCCCGCTTTAAATTCTGCTCCGCAAAAAAAAGTTACTATAAAAATTATTTAAATTTATAGTTAATTTAAATTGTATTAAATTTAAATCGCTGCACTTCGTTCATTTGCGGTAAATAAATGCATATCGACTCTGAGGTATCCCCTGTTTGATAATGTGCAAAACTCCTCTACACCGCCACAAGTTTTCCAACTGATGCACTGTTTCGGAGCGATTTTTTACGGCTATCAGGTTCTTTTCTTAAGTTGTGTTGCCAGATGAAAAACATGATCCGTGGAAAGATATGTCGGATAAAGCTTCATCACTTACCTGTGTTTCGTTGCTGATGTGTTCTGCTGCATATATCAGACAGAAACAGGGCAGCAGAATAACTGCTACGAGGGCAAACTAAATGGTCAACATCATCCTCATTCAGATTTAAAGAGCGCTGGAACTGAAGTGTATAAAAATGGTAAAGTATGAAAATAAGATAGACTACGCCTTCTTCTTCATGTACGTGTGACGAGCTGATCGCGACAAAATAATGTTGATCTCATTTCAATACATACGATATTTAGTGATCTAAATGTCCCAGTATTAGACAAAAAATAAAAATTTTATATAGGAGTAACCAGTTTACCACTTTCGAAGTCAGTCGCAACGTCTCCATGCGGTATGTCTCACATTTCCAGCAGACCGTAATTATAGAACGAACTCGAAAAACAACTTTAAATTTCAGCCTCTAACAAGAACCCCCCCGGGGAACATGAGTTAATTTTAAAAGAATGCTACTTTGAGCCGATTTATACCATTTTGGCATAGTCCATTTTAAGATATTTTTCGATATCTCCAACACTAAGGTAAGTTCGTAACACTAAAATGTCACGTACCAAGTTATACTGAGGTATTAACCTCTTGTTATCAGGAGGAAAAAATTCACGTGAATACGTACGCTGGACAAGTACCTTTATATCAAGCAACTGAAGACATAGTAGCTATATAAATAAAGAAAATTCTTTTTAATTAAACATTGTATTAATATTTAAACATGTTTCCAAAAACAAGACCAAATCAATTACTATATGGCAAATAAGGGCTTTATACATACACGAAAAGTATAAACTTGACATTTATATATTAATTAAAATTCTAGTTTATACGTTTATTTATTTCATTTGTCTGAATCCTATAACCAACTAAAACCAACAATTTTTTTCTTCAGGGTTCTTGAGTAGTAAGGATTGGAAAGCTCATAGTTCCCCACTTAGTCAACCTCAGCCATAAATAAATATTTTGTGCAAATCGGATCAGCTAGTTTTAATAAAATAACTGAAATTTAATCGTTGCTGGATCAACATACAGACCTTGGTCCTCTATGTATAGAAGTCAGCCTCTCAGTTCTTTTTGCGTGCAATAATGAGAATGTAGCATGCGTTATCACATAGATATCAATACAGGAATTGGCTAAACGCCCTGAAAGCGAAAGCATGTAGCTTAAAGATGAAATTTGAGTAACTTTATGTAGTTGAATGTAAAAGAAATTGCTTGATTTAGATCAGGAATGTCCCCATTGGACTTTGGCTACGTGACTGAACGGTTCTTGAATTACTGGTTTAAATCAAAAGTGAATAATAGACTGTTTTGTTTATCTCTTTTTTTACAATATTCGAATTGTTGAAAGTGTTAGTAAATATTTAACAGCTTTTCTTTGAAATCGACGTGAATGGTGGCTGAATATTAAGGTAAATATTCCTAAAGCCACCATTCACCGAGATTGAAAAGAATAATTTCTGCAAACATTTGCTTTCAAATTTGTATGTCATAAATAAACTTCGATTTTTGGGCCAAATTTTTCTCGTTAGGAAACGCTGAGTTCACGAAACGGACTGTTCTACGCGAATAAATGGGAGTTGTAAACAATCCATCGATCACAAAACTCAGTTACAGTAAATGGAAAAACGCCGTTTTGATATCGTTCGAAGTCTTTTCTTGCCTAAAAAAAAGTCAACCCTAGGATTTTGTCGACTTTTAAAAAATCGTTCTCTAAAAGAATGGGAAAGCTCACACATTATCCACTCGCTAGGAGGTGAATATTGTTCACAATAGTCCGAGATAGCGAACCAATCAGATTGCTTAAATCACCAAGATCACTGAGTGTGTATATACTAATACTTTTTATTGCGAGTCTTCCGGTCCCAAACTGAATTTACGAAAACTATCGAGAGCTCCGCATGGTGGCGCACTGGTTTGCTGAAGAGATGAGCCGAGCAAGAATCTCAACTGTTTGGGATAAATGGCCATAAGCGTGACGTTTTTAATTGAAACTAATGGTAAAAATTACTAATTACTGGGCTGCCTGTGGCTCAGCCCAGTTATAAGAAGAGGTTAAACTTGGTTTTTCCTTCTGGCACAAATCGCACTCTGGCGTGTTCAGCGCGTGCGCAAGATATAAGTGTATGCTTAGAATACGTAGAATAGATCAGCGGACTTCAGCAGAGCACATTCCGAGGAGCTCGAAGTGACTCAAAGCTATTAGCAATCTATCTTCGGTGGAAGCATATGAATGCAAACATACGAATGTAAACGCTGTTGATGGTTAGCCCACAATAAAAGATGGCAAGAGTACATTTTGGAAGTGGCGTAGTTCATGAACTATACTATGCGAGAGACCCATTTACAAGCGAACTCTTCCGAGTGAGTCTTTATCAGGAAACCTTGTACAGTAAGTGATCTGAGCTACCCGAATTAACTGTATAAACTCAAACTGTTCGGTGCGTAAACATTACGAGCAACTGGATCAGTGAAAGGCAGCAGTGTTTTTGATCAACACAACAGCCTTATGGAAGAATTCAGTACTTCAAAAGCCAGCTTTTGGGTAACAATATCCTTGCTTTTACATTTAATTTTTGTATTGACTTCATTTATTTTATATTTCTCTGTTTTTGCAATCATTTATACAATTATTGTAATCGCGTATTTAGTGATCAATCTTCTAATGCCGTATGTAGATGTTTATACAGAGGCTGTTGTTATTTCAATATGTATAAAACAAATCAATCGACCGGAAGTGTTTACAACGATTCCGAGGTAACAATAAAGGTGAAAGAAGATATAAGATCTTGCAATGCAAAGTATGTCTTCTTGCTAGGAAAGATAAACAAAGTGATCGTGAGCCTAGTCCTTTTGGGCCTTTTTACTGACCGAAATGACGCCTTTTGCTACCCTTTCATACACTTCAGCTAGTGAAATCTCTACTCATTTGTATACCTGACGCCTAAAAAAAGTACCCTTTTCGCGCGGAGCCTCCCCACTGATAGGTCATTATGTGGAGTACCCCCAGAGATAAAAAGCGCCATCAGGAGCCCATTCCTGGCGCCATATATGACCTCCGGAATGAACGCTCTTATCTTATGCACACGGTAGCCTGTGTACAGACGTCCCTTCTATGATTAGTTCAAAAAATTGAATGAGTTCATTTTCACCCGCAAAAATTTACTCCAGAGTAGTAAATATACTCTGACTAAAATTTACTGAACACAAATACAGTACTAAGAAATCGTGTCCGTTCAATTACAACTCGCCTCTTCAATTCAGAAACAAAACGGTATACAATGAATTGGTTTTACATAGCGCACGCATACCGTAGTACTGTTTGAAAATCTGTATTTCTATTACACCCTGATTGCACGTACTTAACAAGAACGACAACATTATCAATGCTGGGTACTGGGTACTTTTTGAAATTTATTCTCAGCAAGAAAAACCAATGTGTCCTAGTGTCGTGAATGCCGTACTGCCGTTCTTCACGATATAACATTTTTAAGCAAAATCAGGGTTTATTTTACAGCTTCAATCCTACAGTACAATGGCTCGCTCACACACTACACGAAATCGTGACTTTCTTGAATCTATATACAAGCTTTAGTTTTTAAACCGATCTCGCAGCAAGTTCTCTGTTGCTCTTTATGTTGTTAATTTAATTGAATACTTCGAATGTTTAACCCCAGCATCTGGCAAACGAGGGAAACTATTAATAACACGGGGGCGTTTAAAAGGAGTAAAATCACTTCATCTCACAATCACACTACACTCTTGCTTCATAACGCCTGGTCGCAAAAATTAGTTTCCGCGAAACAGAAAAAAATGCCCAATCCGCAAAAATAAACTCCCGCAAAACTTTCGCGCCACACGGTACACCCACCTAGCTTGTTTTGTATCGACCATCAATTATCATCATCATTTACTTATAGTTTCAGTTCAATCAGTTTAATGAGACCTGTAGGTTGGGGTGGTGTCCGGCACGGGAATGCCCGTTTAGCAGGACCAAATTAACTACAGGGTTACTTCTTCCTTTCATACGCTGTCAGCTGTCTGTTGTGGTAAACTTCTCGTTTTCATACAATACATAATTTCTATCCAGTCTAGGTTTTATGGCAGCCCAGTATACACCTCCTGGTGTCTAGTTTAATTCTGACAAAACAACGTGTGGTTTCTCGAGTGCGCTTTTTAGATTACGGGATTCAAAGGTCTGCCGTTCGCCCACAAGATACGATACACATGATACAACTGATACGAAAACCGAAAGAAAAACCCAAAATTAGAAAGTGTTTCAAATCAGCGGGGTATTCGGTTAAAAGAAAATTATGCCTGTCCACCCTTACGGGAGTGGCCGGATTTCTGCGTAGAATTCGTAGCACTGAACTGGTCCGTCTTTGGAGAAAGGGGCGCGATGTTGTTGGGTGGCGGAGCACTGGCTTGCGGAGTGCTTTGCGCCACATTTGAAACAAACATGGTCGAATCTACAACCCGCGCAGTATCTCCCGGCATGAAATGTCCAGCAGGACTCTTTGGGAAAAAGACTGGCGAGGCCGTGATCGCGTAGAAACCCCAGAATTGATCTTGTCCGAGCTAAATTGCGATTTTGTACGAAAATTTATTACCGCCTTAAGCCACAGCTCCCAGTGCACAGAATCCCAGGTGTACTGGTCAGGGGCTAACTGACACAGTAGATGCTGGCCACTAAACTGCGACTCATGGTGTACAGTCAGTGTCGAGCTCAAAATCAAGAGGCAAGAGGCAACGACAAAGCAAATAATCGAAGGCTGAC
Organism: Porites lobata; assembly: GCA_942486035.1. Classification (NCBI taxonomy): domain Eukaryota; kingdom Metazoa; phylum Cnidaria; class Anthozoa; order Scleractinia; family Poritidae; genus Porites; species Porites lobata. Next base: position 187,540 of record CALNXK010000047.1, on the reverse strand, counting down.
ACAATCATAAACACAATTGTTTAAGTCACTATTAAAGGAACTGGCCTACATGGCCAGAGGATCAACAATGTAAAGAATAACATCAACGCTACGCTACTGAATGCCAGCACTAGACAACAGCTGCATAGATTTAAGCACTGCCTCTCTAAAACTACGATAGAGCTTATATTGCCCCTTACTATTCAAATGAACGCCATCGGCGACAAAAAAATCATGACGAGCCTTCCAAAAACCCGTATGACCCCATCCCGCGTAAGGGATGGGTCCTAAGACAACCCGTAGGTAACGTGTTAAAAGATCTGCGTTTTTGTTAAAGGCAGTAGCAGGGCGCCGACGAATAGTTTAGGATACAAACACGAATTTTACCCTGTAGGAATCGTGCAACAACCGAAAGAAGTCCTCAAGTTCTGACCCAACTTGTAGAGGAGCCGAGTGAAATGGTAGATCAGTAGTACCAAGCTGAACGATAACTATGTCGGGGCGTGTAGATCGAACTACGTGCAGATCAAATTTGATCGTTTTTGCTATTGTACGCCCACCAATGCCATGCCAAGTTATATCAGCGGGAGCCGTAATTTGTAGGGATAAATCAAGGTAACCGATTTGATGTTCAATGAACTTCCGCGGGCGTCGAATAAAAGAGTGCCCCAAGATTAAAACACGAGGTGTTGGGGTAACGGTATGTGTAGCCATAACTCTCTTAAGAAAGAAGGATTAAAATAAAAAAGAAACTTGCCTGAAAATTTTCCACTAAGCGTCAAAGGGATGTCAGTACAGGCTGATGGTTATCAGGAGGAAAAAATTCACGTGAATACGTACGCTGGACAAGTACCTTTATATCAAGCAACTAACTGAAGACATAGTAGCTATATAAATAAAGAAAATTACTTTTAATTAAACATTGTATTAATATTTAAACATGTTTCCAAACACAAGACTAAATCAATTACTATATGGCAAATGAGGGCTTTATACATACACGGAAAGTGTAAACGACATTAATTATTTTATACTACTACATGAGAAATTTCTGCAATTTGATTGGCTTAGAGCAGTGGTATTGCAGCTTTAATTTGAAATATTTACATGTGAAAATTACAAAACCTTTGCGGGTAGTAGTATAAACAAATAATAGCATGATTTGTACGTGATATTTGGCATAAAAACCACGAGTGATATTTCAAAATTGTCTCAAATTTCACTCGCCTGACTGCTCGTGAAATTACGTAGAACAATTTCGAAATACCACTCGTGGTATTTATGCCAAATATCACTACAAATCAAGCTATTACCTATACAAATTCTTCTAGTTTATACGTTTCTTTATTTCATTTGTCTGAATCCTATAACCAGCTAAAGCCGACGATTTTTTTTCTTCAGGATTCTTGAGTAGTAAGGATTGGAAAGCTCTGAATAGTTCCCCACTTAGTCAACCTCAGCCATGCATAACTTAAGAAAATTGCTTTTAATTAAACATTGTATTAGTATTTAAACATGTTTCCAAAAAAAAGACCAAATCAATTACTATATGGCAAATAAGGGCTTTACTGATACATACACGAAAAGTGTAAACTTGACATTTATATATTAATTAAATTCTTCTATAGTTTATACGTTTATTCATTTCATTTGCCTGAATCCTAGAACCAACTACAGCCAATGATTTTTTTCTTCAGGGTTCTTGAGTAGTAAGGATTGGAACGCTCATAGTTCCCCACTTAGTCAACCTCAGCCATACATAAATATTTTGTGCAAATATAATCTCGGATCAGCTAATTTTATTAAAATAACAGAAATTTAATCATTGCTGTGGATCAATAGATCAATAAACAGACCCGTTGGTCCCTCTCTATATATAAGTCAGCCTCTCAGTTCTTTTGGCATGCGATAATAAGAATGTAGAATGCATTAAAACATAGATATTGATACCGGGAATCGGCTAACCGCCCAGAAAGCTAAAATATGAAATTTGAGAAACTTTATGCAGTTGAATGTAAAACAAATTGCTTGATTAGATTTAGGAATGTCCCCGTTGGACTTTGGCTACGTGACTGAATGGTTCTTAAATGAATTACTGGTTTAAATTAAAAGTGAATAATATTGACTGTGTTAGTAAATACTAATTTTATCCCAGCAAACAAAATAACTCGGCATAATTTCCTTGTTAAACTTCCTATATAGTCAGTCCTTCTCACTTTTAGACAACCATGTACATTTCGCATTAACTGGTTTCGTTAACATCTAGCACGATCTCGACTCGATTGCACCTCTGTACACAGGCATTTTTTCCTTAGTGGGTAGTAATTTTAAGAAAATAATTGCATTTCTAGCCTGCGCATTATGATTTCATAAAACTTTTCACGATAAATGGTTTTAACAAAGACAAAAGCATTGGCCGGGAAACTGAAAATGGCTTAGGACGCGGTTTTAATTGTGAAACACCGGTTAAACTCCGTTTAAATAACTGGCACATTGACTTTTACTTAGTGCGCAAGTTGGAAACCCCTGAGAAAAACTATGCCGATCCTCTCTGTAACATTTTAATGAACCTTAAGGTCAGCAGAGACCCCGAAATATAAATCAGAAATGGTATACTTGGCGCGTCCCTGTCGTAATATGAGATAAAGCTTTAAACCACAGTTAGCGCTAACATGAGATCCTTGAACAATTAGGCTCTCAGGCTGTAGCAGAGAGCCTCCTGATTAAAAACTGATTAGCAGAAGCGAACTGGCAATAACAGAACCGAACGCAAACTGCCTGAAAGACCAATACAAGTAACAGTTTTTACTTAACGATCCTGTGAAAAAGTTTGTTTGGAATAACAAATTCTACAAAGTTGATTTTCTTAAACTTTATTGTTTAATTAGTACGTTCATTCTACAGATTCTAACTTTTCCTGATTCTCTTTCTTACTTATAAATTTTTTGTTAAACTTTAACAGATCAACGGGGCGGTGTTCAAGGGTTTAAAATGTTTTTAAAATCACGAACTAAGACAATTTTGCTATCAGGTGCGTCTTTGGGGACATGTGTGGTCAGTCAAGCTTACTGTTGTGCTCTCGCCACTTCTTCAATGAAGATCCGGGACATTGTGGTCCACCCTGTGTATGCGTCAGCAACTGCATGGCCATTATTGCAGTTTCCAACCCAGAATCCCACTCACACTTTTCCCTTGTGAATGTTATTGCAGTGTCCTTCAATGTGACGGTGATGGTGAAGGTTTTTGTCAGCTGCTGTTTCATTATGGTACGCGCCATGCAATTCTACCAGGAGAGCTACACTCAGTGCCATTGAATGTGAAATACCAACGAGTACAGCTGCTGCACTTGTCACAGGAAGCAAAGCAAGGGTTACCAACGAAGTAGACATGGAGAGCCGTTTGTGTATAGTTCTTCATGAACTGACAGCTCTGCCGCAAGGAAAACAGAACGAGTAGCCTGCGTAGCATGGTGGTTTTGGTTGGGCGCGCTAAGTAATAAAGGCGGGCAAGGGCAGAGAAACCGCGAGGAGATTGGGGCGGGAGCAACTTGAAAAACCGCCTGCACGGACGGGGGGCATTTTTGAGTCGGTCCGTACGCCAGCGTACGGATCGTTCCGATTGGTTCAGAATGTTTGCTCGTCAATCAAATATTTTGGTAATCTACCATGGGAGAGTTTCTAGGGACTGAACAAATCATCTCCGCAAAACAAAATCAAAATATCAAAGAAGCGTTGACCGGAGCGTCGTCGTTCTTGAATATTTGACGGGAAAACAGGGCAATTGTATTGAAGCCTAAACAGGAAATGGCCATTTACAGTCTTCTTCAAAGGAGAGATGTCATGGAAATTTTGTCAACAAGTTTTGGCAAGAGCATGATCTTTACTGTCTTTGCTATGGCCAAAGAAGAAATGATCACAATTTCTCCTCTAAAAAGTACTATAGACGACCAGATATCGGAAATGTTGTCGCTGTGCTGTACAGCAATGGATCTTATGACAGAGACAGTAAATTTGCTTCGAGAAAGTCCACCTCAATTTTCTCTATTACTCAGTGTTAGAGAATAACGCACTCCAGAGCACTACATCTAACGATGTCCGCGATCGTGGTCGATGAATCGCATACAGTAGAAGAAAGACCCACAGCGTAATTCTCCATACTTGGTGTAGCTTACGTTTAAGCTACAACTCAAATGTGAAGATCGCGCTATACGTAAAAATACAACATCCTGCAAACAACACTTAAAAAGCCGGGCCCAGCGTCAAAACATTCACGGACAAAGAAACTGAGCCTCGGTTTGTAGTTATCCAGATCCAGACATTTTAGTCGGAAAAGACCAAAGAAGCTAAAATATTTATTTAGACGTAATAAAAAGCTTTAGGCTTTAACAGTGATTTCAAAGAAATTAGTACTGCTTTACAACTGCATCTGAGATCAACAAATTCTAATCAGCAACACGTACAGAAGCATTAACCACAGGAAATAATTACTCATTATGTATGAAACAAACCAATTTCATGACCTCTAAATAAATGTAAGACTTCAGTGCAGCAAAAATAAGATCTACTCAGTCAAGTTTAGAACGCACCGTAGTCACCTTTCCACGAGATAGCAACAAAGAAAAAACCTGTGTTTGTTCAAGCAAACTCCAATTCCGGCCAAGGTCACGTTTTACATTATATCACGAGCTTTTGTGTCGTGTTTAGGCTGTCAACACTTTATTTCTGATTGGCTGAAAAAACCGAAACCAAACAAGTTGTCAACAGGATGTCAAAATGAGTTGAAGTGGGCGGCAGTTGAAAAGGCCACGAATCCGGGCAGGCGATTTTTATTTTTCTCGCGGCTTGGCCGCTCGTGCGCCCGGCTCGACAAAACCGCCATGCTACGCAGGCTACAGAACGAGTGACTTGTTGATTGTTATCAAAATAAAATGAGTTATAGTTGATAAAGATGATAGGGAAAACAGACAGTGGCACATAAAGGAGCATCATCAGAAACATTTTAAACTAACTGAACACTTCGAATAAAATATTTAGATCCTGAATCTTTTCAACTTATCAATTGACCGTATCGCCGACTCAAGTTCACTATCTATTCAGGTTTCGCTTTTTGTAGATGATATACGCTGACTAGGAGAGCTCCGCTTAAGTTTGGATAAAGCTACATATTAAAGGCCACGAATCCTGGCCTTGAGCTAGAGCAAACGTTTACAATCTTCACACCTCTCTTAAAATTAAACCTATTTTGCATTTAAGTTTTGCGTGATCAGATTCTAAGTCATCTGTATAAAACTGGATTAGAAGGCTTGCAACCGGTCTTTTACAATATAACTGAATATGGCTTAACATAACTTATAAAAAGAGCAAAATGATTTTATATTATTGCTCGTACAATTCACCGACTTAAAGAAACGAACTTAAATTTATCCCAACAGTAACACACGGACCCACATTGAACAAATCCTACTGCATAATTCCTACTTCTCGCGCTGTCAGGCTTCGGTTTTTGCAAAAGTTTCTCAATTAGGAGTGGTCTGACCTTTATAATTTAAGAGTTTATTCATTTTTATTCTGTCACACAACTGTAATATAACTGACAACTTACTTATACTCCTCTCCTTGCCATCTACCCTTGTAAACGTGCACTCCTTCCAATTTAAGCGGGAACACATGTTATGTGGCCCTGCTTGGATTCCACTGTCACCTCTCTTTCCTCGATCTCCTTTGGGACCGACAGGACCTGTGATACAGCATTCTCCCTTCATTCCTTTCGCACCAGTTGGTCCCTGAGGCCCAGTCTTCCCCGGACTTCCCTGTTCTTCCTTAATTCCATCTCGACCATCACGGCCGGGTGCCCCAGTGGATCCCGGAAGTCCATTTACACCAGGAATACCATTATTACCCAGTTGCCCATCATTGCAGCAAAGAGTTGACAGCAGAGAGGGTTCAGTGGAAGCTTTTTTTGTGTTTCGACATTTTCTATTGCGATCTTTCTCTCTCGCTCTTTTTCTCCCCACCATCTTTTGAGTGAGAGTGAGATTTTTTCCCATTGTATCGCCTTTCTTTCGCATTAAATTTTAGCTGGCTACCTTTATAGGAAAGGGACAGTGGCAGTGGATTTTTTTTTTTTCGAAATTGTTATTTCGTTTTTGTGTCTATTTATGTCAGGATTGGTCGGGATTTCCAAAACGAGGTATCCGGAGAAATATCTGTCCTTGCTGACGTCGTTGCTTGCCAAAGATAAAAGTATTGGCCGGCATTAGACCTTTTCCACGCTCTCCTTTTGGACCTGGTTGGCCCCATACACCAGGCTCTCCTTTAGCACCATCTTTTCCATTTGCACCAGTAGGTCCCCGAGGCCCAGTGTTTCCCGGGCTTCCCGGGTCACCTTTCAGTCCTTCTCGGCCATCACGTCCGTCACGGCCTGGAAACCCGTGCATGCTGGGAATACCACCACAACAGAATGGAGGAGATGTCTGTAACAATAAAAAAGTCTAGACATTCATTTGATAGTAATAGTAATAATAATAACAACAACAACAATATTGGAATACATATGCATGCTGTTAATGTTTTTCGTCTTCTACTCCGTTTACATTTTTTATTTTCTATTTCCTTTCCCTTTACTAGGTCAGCGAAATAAAAAAGCTAGAACCAAATTAAAGACAGCGAGATAAAAATAGTATATGCTATTTGTACATGGTTTTTATCATTTTGGATTTTTACCTTTGCTTTTGCAAACCTGAATAGGAAGCTGCTCTTCATATTCTAAACCAAAGGAATCAAATGAGACTAATTGAGTTAAAGAAAATCTGGGACGTGCTTTTCTTGGTCAAGAAATACAGTAGATCTCTTTCATAATGGCGGCCTATTATTTATTCATTCTTTCATATGTATATAGATGAGCCTTCCTGGACTTGTTTGAAAGTAAGAATTCTTTAGTATTTTGTACTTGCCAAAGAGGTCAGAAGACATACATAAAAAAGAATATATTAGGGCGTCAGACTGGCAGTCATCTACAGTGAAACCTCTATTAAGCGGACACCTTCGGCACCTTCCCAAGTGTCCGCTTAATAGGGGTTGTAAAAATTGCGCAATGTTTGTTGAGGATCAGCATTCGGCAACGGTTACTCTGTACTGTGATAAAGTTGCATGTTGTCACGAAAGAAGCTATCCAGAGTTCAAATTCATTACATTTGATTACTAACTTTAATTTGTTTGTAAATGCAAAAACATTAACTGACTTCAGCACGTATTTCAAGGACGTAATCCAATACTACTATTGTCAATTCAGTCCGAAGCCGGAGAGGTTTTTAACAATAGAAATTAGCCAAATACAACTTATTTTAGTGTCCGCGTCCGCTTAATAGAGGTGTCCCCTGAATAGGGGTTCCTTATAAAGGGAAATAACAGACGTTCGTTTCGGGACCAGGCTTAGTGTCCTCTTAATAGAGGGTGTCCGCTTAATTGGGGATCTGCTTAATACCGCTGACAGATTTCACTTTATAGTGATTTTCACAGAGGCGATAAAAAAATTCTAAATTTTGCAACTGTCTGTTAATATGGTTAAAACAGTATTAGGCGGGGTGAATAAAGTCGAGCGCGGTCTTTTCAACTATTCTACGGATCGGATGAGCCCGATCAAGCCATCATTGTATGGAGTATATGCGAGTTCTTTTTTGCCGTATCCCGGTCGAGAATTTCTACGTTGATTCAACACAGCCGGACGGAGCTCTGCCTGTGAAAATAATCGTTTCCAAGAATCGGATAGGCCAACATGACTCCCACTGGTAGCCCATAAATAAGGGCTATTCCAAGTATAAACCTCATAAAAGCTTTCGATTTTGATCAACAATGAAATGAGTGATTTGGACGCGTTAAAGACAACGGACACTCTTGTTACCCATGCCTCTACCGACCTCCATGTACTTCAGACAGAGAGGGGTTGCGTGTTGCTCGTTATAAGTCTTTAAATCTTAGCAGCTTTCTTTTTCCTTTATATATTTTTTTACGGGGGAGATAAAACTTAAATGAATTTTAGATGATTGGTTGCGTCCAGCGCGGTTTCCCCCTATTTGTTTTTTTAGTAAAACACCATTGCACGAACGGTCTCTATTATTTTTCACGAACAAAGAGCTTTAATTCACGGAAAAACAAACTCATGAAAGGCACATGGTTCAGGGTATTCTGTACGTGCTTCTATGTTGGGTGACTGTGTAACCTGATAAAAAGCGAGTGATCGGGTGACTCGCCTTCGCTTAGTGCATGCAAGATTTTGTAAAACGAGTAAATTAAGGTGACTCGACCCAGTTTTTTTGGGGGGTACCATCCTACTTTGAAGCTCTCTGGTATCCCCACCTTTACTTTTATCGTAATTCTAACACATAGAATGGATAACATATAGATCAATCTACAATATAACATAAAATTTTTGGCGATCAGAGTAAATGTCACTTGGTTATAATGCCACGCCCCTTTGAGGTCTGAGTCGAAAATCTGCTGTTGCCGGCATTTTTTCGTGAAAATCTCTCGGCTACGCATAGTGCGCATTAGTGCCTTGCGCTGAACAGAGTTTCACTAAAATCGCAAAGACCCAATTCGAGAAATTCAGCGGTTTCCAAATTTAGGTCATAATTTATGCGAAAACGATAAGCAAACTTTACACGGATTATATCTAATAAACTATGAGATTCATCTCCATAGGCGTACGGGCCGGGGGGGGGGGGGGCTGCAGCCCCCCCAAATTTTGGGCAACTCGGATTTTTTTGGGCAGCGAGAGAAAATTTGGGCAAAACCAGTTTTTTAAGACGTTTCCGTATTTTTTAAATCATTATTTTGAAGAGATAAATATTTTCTATTTTAACCTGAAGTTGGCGTAATAATCCAGTACTGTTACATTCACACGAGACAGTGGTTGCCTAGCACAAAATGAGTTTTTTTTTTTATTGTTGGGCACTGTACTGCAATGGGCTATTTCCAGTCGTGAATTGATTAGAATAAATTTCCGCCTAACTTTCTAGAATCATCTCCGCTCGTAGAACAGTATATGGCAGATAGCATCAGCAATGGGTCTGAAAATGAAGAAGTGGCTGAATAATTCTCAGTTTGAATTACGCGAAGAATCGTAATTTTTTTTTTAAAAATCTATCGAGTGGTTTAAAAATTGTTCACTAATTTGTTAAAGTAGACCGGAATGCTTACAAAACCGCTAACAAGAGCGCCTTGATACATACTAAATACTCAAATCCTTTTTTGGCCAGAGCTATTACCATGATCTTTTGCCTACGTTTTTAAAAAGATTGAAACTACTATGAGGTGAAATTGCATGCATGTCAAAAGTGCTTCTTGAATTCCCCGCACCCAAAAAACTGACAACCAGAAATGCGGTGCGGGATAAGCAGACAATTCTTAGCCCATTTATTGAACTAACCAACTAATCACAAAACAAAAACAACTGTTTACACTGTTTAGACACCAAAAAATTAAACAAACTCTATACGTTCGATCCGGCCAAAGTAAATTGAATAAACAAAACCACTTATAATGACTGTCAATCATCAGGAAAGCACAACTAAAATCTTTACGAGGAAATGGATTACAGGATTTCAACCAAAATATAAAAAAGAACAAAATTTAACTGTCCGCTTGTAAAAATCCACAATGAAACTTGTTTACTGTTCAGCGAATATATACTTGCTAGTTTACATATCACACTTTCTTCCCATAATCTCACGCCGGCACTTAAAACACACTGCCGACAAATGCATTTTGTGCTTGGGAATTAAGAAACCATTTATCTTTTTGTTTCATTACGCTTCGCTACATTCAGGCAAAGATAAATGAACAATTCTTGAATTCCCGCACCCAAAAAACTGACAACCAGAAATGCGGTGCGGGATAAGCAGACAATTCACAATCAGTGGCAAAAGCATATAAGGATACAATATAAGGCAATGTTCATTAAGCAAACATATTTACAGTATAATAGATAGCTAATCGCTTGGATACCATAAGGGTACTGTCCAAAAATTGTTAAGCATATCCACCTGCGGCAAGGATTCTGTGTCATCAAGCAACGTTAAGCCATCAGAATTAATTGGGCAAATGTAAATCTCTCCATACTGCAACAAACAACACAACTCGCGCAATGTTTATCAAGCAAATCACATACTGAAAATTAAAGAGCCAAATTTCTAGATACCACAAGGGTATTTTCCAAAGATTCATCGACATAACCATCTGCGGCTTGGATACTGCGCCAACCACCATGTCTACGCCATACTCTCCCAGAAACTCCGCTGCGTGCTGCTTGGGAAGCACCACCTGAACGAAGGCTATGTAAACCAAATTCGTTCGAGTCTAAACCAAGTTCGGAAATCATTTGACGAAACTGTTCCCGTGCCCGAGAATATGACAGAGCAGCTTGTCGCAGCTTGTACCCGGCACCCAATTTCTGGCAGAGACAAAATAAAGACTGAGATGGTTGATGCTCTCCGCGCTCAAGGAATAACTCTAACAGTTTCACTGGACAAGAGCTGGAAGGTAAACGAGCAACTTTAACCACAGATCCCTGACGGAATTGATCGTTCTTACGCCTGTCTAGGAAAATAGACATGTGGGTGGCGCAAAACCTTAAGTCACAGGCACGTAAGTAAATGATATTTTCTTTCCTTGCATTTAATGTATATATATATTTTCTATATAGTTTTTATGTAGTGTCAGCTCGAAGATATTAGCTTGTTAGCTACTCTAAAATTCGAGTTTAAATAAAGTTTTATGTTATGTTATGTTATGTAAGTCACGCAGCTCTGATCAACGTAGGAAAGCACAAAAACCAAGCGCAACCAGCGACACCATTTGTAGGTTCGGTAGAGAAGCACGAGGGTGACCATAGGAACGAATCAGCGCCCTGACGTGATGAGATTCAATAGGCTGCTTTTTCCTAGATGGACCAGCCAGGAGGCGTTTAAAGCCAGCCAAGGTCTGAGAAACGAGCGGATCGTCGACAGGATTAGGACATCCAAGTTTCTTATGTAGCCATGCAATGCCATAAGCTGCTCCAAGGATTGACGAGCGAGATAATCCTCGGTCTGAAAGACTTGTTAAGTAGAGAGCAACTGCGGTTGGGTTAGACTGTAAAGGAGGAAACGAGTAACACTTGCACCAGTCAATCCATCGATTGGCTGCCCCTGCATACGAAGACACGGTTGAAGCGGCACAGTCATTAAGTATGACAGTCTTTAACAGTTCTACAAGCCTCTGAATCTCCGCGTTGCTCCGTTGGTAAGACGACAAGCCTAAAGTGAAAATCAACAATGTCCAAAACATGGCACTTTAAAGACAGGAACAACATCCAATTGCTACAGAACACTAAACGCGCAAGATACACATCGTCTGCAACGAGAACTGCCCACATGGCAAGTTAACACAGCACCAGTACACACTCCAGCACAAGGAGGCTTGGCCCACTCGGCGTCAACTGGTAAGCAAATCCACACAAAGGATAGAGGAGTCCACTTGACTCTAAAAACGAACACACTACTGTGTCGGCAGTGCCCTCTCGGCTTGCTTCAGCTGCACAACTCGTGCGTACTAGTACAGTTCCAAGTCCACTGACTTGCAAAGAGCAAAGGCCCACGCCTAGGCCAAAAAGGCTCAGATAGAACAAAAACAAATAATTAGGATGAACAACTCGTTCAAGGTACTCATCTAATACCCGAAAAACGTTCTACAGCAAAACTAAGGAAACACAATTCTCAAAGCAAATACCCTACACGAGGGAATACCATGCCCGAAAAGATCCGCGGCTGCGGAACCAGGGAGAAAAGTAGATTCATGTAAAGGAATCTCCCGCCAGTCAAGAACAAAAGGGTGGAAAACCCCGGGGCTTCGAGACACCAACGGCCACCAATGAGCAGATTGCCAAAAGGGGATAATGAGAGTGCCCTGCTCTCTACCCAGTTTCATGTGATTGATAACCCTGGGAATAAGGAACACTGGGGGGACCAACCAATTGTTTTCCCCTCCCCAGCTGACGGTAAAAGCATCAACAGTTTCGGTCCCAGGACACCACCATCGAGAACAAAACCTGGGCAACTGGAAAGAATTATGACTCGCAAAACGATCTACAGTGTGGGGTCCCCACAGAATATCCAACTGGCGAAAATGGACAGGGTTGAGCATCCAATCATCGGTGTCGACAACTTTCGACCAATAATCAGCTTTGAAATTAAAGTGGCGAGGTATCCACTCCGCAGAAAAGCGAATACCGGCTTCATGGCACAAATTGTAAATGGCAACCGCTTCTTTTTGCAAATGAGGCTTACTACTGCCGACGGACAAAATACTGCAGACGCTCTGATTGTCAGATCTATGCTTGCACTCCTTACCCGCCAAAAGACCGGAAAACGACTGAAGAACAAATCTAATTGCACGAATCTCGCGGAAAGAAGAGCTGCATAGGGCCTCGGAACCCAACCAGTTCCCTCTAGCGATGTGCGTACCAAATTGAACAATAAATCCCGCCCAACCCACATTGCTGGCATCCGAATAAGACAAAAGCTCTATCTTCGGGGAGGGCCTCCAGATTGGTTTGCCGCACAAACGAAAGAAATTATCTCTCCAAAAATTAAGTTCCTCTACAGCTTCACGCGTTAAAGCCACCTTGCAGCTAAGGCTATGAACGCTATTAAGGACTGCGTACAAGGCTCGGGTGCGCAAACGCACAATTGGACCTAAAGCGAGCTCCATGGAAATAAGGGTACCCGTAATACGAGACACATCCCTAGCCGTGGGTGAAACATCGTCAAGAAGCAGTGAAATCAGATTAAACAGGTGATCAATCTTGCCTGGTGGGATACTAAATTCTCCTTTGGTAAGGTCCAAAATAAAGCCTAAGTGCTCCCCTTTTTGGCGCGGTTCAAAATTGCTCTTCTCCTCATTCACTAGCAGGCCAAGACGATCAAGATCGCCTCGCACTAGTTGCGCTTCCTGAGAACACGAATCTTTACTTGAGTCGGTGCCGATACCGTCGTCCAAATAGACAGAAATCCTAATGCCTTGTGACCACCAGTGTGAAAAAACTGGTCTTAACAATTTGGTGAAAACGTAAGGAGACGTACTTAAACCAAAAGGAAGCGAACAAAACAAAAAATAGCGTGGCTTACCATCGAAAGTAAACGAAAAAGCCAAATACTTCCAATGCTCTTGAAAAATGTCAACATGATGGTAGCCATTAAGAAGATCGAAAGTAAAAAACCAATCACCGGGCTGAAGAATTTCCGCCACGACTCGAAGGTCTTCGAACTTAAACTTACGCTTGGCTAGGTGCTTGTTAAGAAAGCGAAGGTCGAGAATCAATCGAAGTTTGCCATTCTTTTTAGGAACTACACCTAAGGGACTGCAAACATGAACTTGGTCACGCTTGACTTCCACCGCGCTACCCGCCAACAACAATTGCTCGATAGCTTCACAAACAAAAGCTCTATTATCAACAGCGCTTTTATGATTACTAAAGAAATACCTCAATGGAATTGAAACAAATGGTAACTTATAACCGCTTTCAATAACACTAAGAACAAAAGAAGAGGCCCCAATAGAACGCCAAACATGCAAAAACTTGCGCAAGCGGCCTCGAATCCAAAATACTGAGGAAACGCCCGTGTCAAGTTCAGCCTCGCCGCGATCCGAAAATTCGTCAAAATCAGAGTCAGCTAGTCATTTAGCGGAAGAGGAAACTTTACAATCCTTGATAAAATGGCCTGCTTTGCCACAACCAAAGCAGCGATAAACAGAAGCTTTTTTCTCCGGTACAGGATTAACCAAAAGCTGACCGACATCTGGGCGGAAATCCACGATTCTATGTGATGGGCCAAAATTAGCACTGGGGCCGCTTTTGGAAGATGTAGACTGAGACTTAAAACGAGTTCCCATTTTGCTTCTCAGACTATTTTTTCGATTTCGTTTCTCCAGAGACCTCTCTGCTTCCTTGCGCGCGACACGAAGTTTCTTTTCTTCTTCGTCATTTTTAGTGAGTGGGTCCGCCTCAAAATATTCTACCACGTCCCAGCCATCCCGGTCAGCAATAAAAATAAGCTTATTTCTGTTATCAAGGAGTGACATACCTTCGTTGGCAATCTTGGTGATGGCGTCATCCGCCCCAGCCCTCTCTAAAATCTGGTTGAACTTATCCTTGACGTCAGTGTTGAACTTGAACTGTTTCTTGTTACTCTTATATTTGAACTCGGGCTCCTCCTCCGCAGACTTGCGTTTTAATGAGTCGAGCTGTTCTTTGACAACCTTGACCTCTTGCGTTTTCGTCTCCAAGGCCTTTAAGATTTCCTTCGCCCACGTTGGGGGCTCAGGGCTGCGAGAAGCCGAGCGACTTCTACGGTGCGAACGCTCGCGGACACTCCTTCGCGAAGGCGAAGCACTACGACCAGAACCGCTTGAAGCTGCAACATGTGAGCGAGAACTACGACGGCCTGAACTTCGATGTTCTCTTGACCTGGACGGCCGGACAACAGGGTCTTCAATGTCCGCGTTGACTCTCGAAACATGAGAGCGAACTGAAGCAGGGCGACCACGACGGCCCCGCGCCATATGGACGAGATAGGAAGAAAGAGCTAAGAATTTAACTGTCCGCTTGTAAAAATCCACAATGAAACTTGTTTACTGTTCAGCGAATATATACTTGCTAGTTTACATATCACACTTTCTTCCCATAATCTCACGCCGGCACTTAAAACACACTGCCGACAAATGCACTTGTGCTTGGGAATTCAAGAAACCATTTATCTTTTGTTTCATTACGCTTCGCTACATTCAGGCAAAGATAAATGAACAATTCATTTTCTACAGATAACAGCCAAACATCAAGATTTTCCTTTTTTACTGTATTTCTAACGATAAAAACTTTATCCCAAAATATCTCCGCAACACTCTTACAGATTCCGTTTTAACTTCACGAACATCGAGGCGACCATTGGAGGAAAATGCTCCCATGAACGATTTTGGAAGAACAGTTTCCAGTGAGAAATGTTCCTACAAGTATAATACCTAATGGCGTCATTTGGTTGCTATGACAACTCTGATTTTATTGCAACCCGGATCATAACAAATTTTCATCTTTATCTAAATAAATACAACTGTGGTGGCAATTTTTCCAAATGTTTGTTTATGGTGTCATAGTCTATGCTCAAAAAAAACTTCACAGGTATTGACCCTGAAAAACTGTATCGAGCCACTTTCATATGCTAGTACGGCCTATGTTGTTGCATCGTATGGCCCTCGTTTCTGTTCGACTGTTTTGTAAAAATTTGGGCAACTGGCAAGAGTTTTTTGGGCAAATGGTTTACCGCCCCCCCTGGCAAGAAATTGCCCGTACGCCTATGTTCATCTCTTTATTTTGGGCATCGTTATAACAGATGGGTCCTTGCAAGTCAGCAAAACGCTTTAGGGCCGTGTAAATGAGCGCGATTTCGAGCAAAGCAAACATATAGAAATTATAGTTTTCGCTATTTGTTGACGTTTGTCAGCGTTTAAGAGTCCTTCTCAGGAAAAAAGCGTTTTCTTAAAAATTCGTAGTTTTTTTTCTTTCAAATTTTTTCAGGGCCATAATTGATTAACTAACTACCCGGACTCTGAATTTCATGGTAATTGAAAAATTATGACATTATCTTCTATAAGCCCAAACTTGAGTAAACATTGAAGATTTTTAGCGTTTTGGCTGAGTTTGTGCTTTGGGAGTTGTCTATTGTTTCTAGTCTGTCATTATACAGCATTCTTGTTCAGCACGCGTGCAATGACCACGCTTGGCTGACTTCCGAATGCTCACCGAGATACGATTTTGGTACAGTGAGACAGGCCATCGCTTGATACATAGAGGTTTAATTCACAATTTTTAATCTATTCTCGTGCTTCTTGTGCCTTTGCAAAAAAATCAAGAAGTGCTACACAATAAATCTACTCACTATTAAAAAAAATATCATTTTTTCATAGGTTTAATGCAAGCCAACAATTAAACCAACTCGTGACGGGAATATCTCGGTGAGCATTCGGAAGTCAGCCAAGCGTGGTCATTGCACGCGTGCAATGATGCCCAAAATAAAGAGACTAACAACAATAGACAACTCCCAAAGCACAGACTCAGCCAAAACGCTAAAAATCTTCAATGTTTACTCAAGTTTGGGCTTATAGAAGATAATGTCACATTTTTTCAATGACCATGAAATTCAGAGTCCGGGTAGTTAAGTTAATCAATTGTGGCCCTGAAAAAATTTGAAGGAAAAAAAACTACGAATTTTTAAGAAAACGCTTTTTTCCTGAGAAGGACTCTTAAACGCTGACAAACGTCAACAAATAGCGAAAACTATAATTTCTATATGTTTGCTTTGCTCGAAATCGCGCGCATTTACAGGGCCCTAAAGCGTTTTGCAGACTTGCAAGGACCCATCTGTTATAACGATGCCCAAAATAAAGAGATGAATCTCATAGTTTATTAGATATAATCCGTGTAAAGTTTGCTTATCATTTTCGCATAAATTATGACCTAAATTTGGAAACCGCTGAATTTCTCGAATTGGGTCTTTGCGATTTTGGTGAAACTCTGTTCAGCGCAAGGCACTAATGCGCACTATGTGTAGCCGAGAGATTTTTACGAAAAAATGCCGGCAACAGCAGATTTTCGACTCAGACCTCAAAGGGGTGTGGCATTATAACCACGTGACATTTACTCCGATCGCCAAAAATTTTATGTTATATTGTAGATTGATCTATATGTTATCCATTTTATGTGATAGACTTACGATAAAAGTAAAGGTGGGGATACCAGAGAGCTTCAAACTATAAGGATGGTACCCCCCCCAAAAAACTGGGTCGAGTCACCTTAAATGAATCTTTCTGTAAAAAAAACGAGGCCTCAGGAAGGCTTATAAGGAAAAATAGTTTTGGAAAACGTTTTGCCAAATATATTTCTTCAGTTTGGGGTTTGCTAGGATTGTATTTCAACTAGACGTTGTCACTGATTCGCAATTTAACTTATTCTTTGGGTGATTCAAAACAACGACCAAAGTTCGACCGTCTGCACGTGCTCTTCTGGGTGAGTCGCCTGAAGAAGCAAGCGATCGGCTGTGTTCCTTTCGCTTATTAGTGCAAGAGAACCTGGTATTTCTATTGGTTATGGCTCGCAAGTCCGTTTTGAATGTAATAAATAATTTCAGTCATAGTTGTGGAACATCATATAGGTGACCTTACAAGTTTGTATTCTAAGAAAAATATAAGAGCCTTTTTTTTTAAGCCGAGAACAGGATGAAATAGGAGACTTCCCCGGCCTTTTCTCAAAAAAGGGAATACTCCCGCTTTAAATTTCTGCTCCGCACAAAAAGCTACTATAAAAATTACTTAAATTCGTACTTAATTTAAAATTGTATTAAATTTAAATCGCTGCACTTCGTTCATTTACGGTAAATGAATGCACATCGATTCTGAGATATGCCCTGTTTGATAATTTGTGCAAAACTCCTCTACAGCGCGCCACAAGTTTTCCAACTGCTGCACTGTTTCGGAGCAATTTTTATTCTATCAGGTTCTTTTCTTCAGATGTTTTGCTAAAATTATGCGTTGAAAGATACGTCGGATAAAGCTTCATAGAAGGTCACGAAAGGAGATTCGCATTTCAGCTCAAGTATGGTTTCAAGCTGTCAACGGTCTATGCTTGGCTGAATTTAAAGAATCAAGGCCTTCTGGTCAGATGGGGGACAGATTTTCCCCCCATATTTCGGTCGCTAAGGATTGCTGCTCACCATGTTTTCTAGGTCAGCGAAACAGGAATTTACTACCAAATTAATTATCCGTAGTGGCGGTCCCATTTCTGGCTAAAATGAAAGTGAAAAAATTGAAAGTAGTTTACAATTTAAAAAAAGTGCCATTTTCGCGTTTGTCCTTGTGTTATTTTCCAGAAGTTAAAATTGGCGCTGGAGAGAGCTTACTGGGTACATAGCTGACGATATCACTTACCTGTTTTTCGTTGCTGTTGCGTTCTGCTGCATATATCAGACAGAAACAGGGCAGCAGAATAACTGCTACGTGGGCAAACTGAATGATCAGCATCATCCTCATTCAGCCTTTTAAAGATCAGAGCGTTCGAACTGAAGTGTACAAAAAAGGTAAAGCATGAAAAAAAGAATGATAGATGCTCCGAAGTGTCCTCGAAACCTAACTATAACCCTAAAACGTTCTGTCGCACCCGCGCTTTCATCTGCAAAGAATTAAACCCAAAGCAAGCAAGATCGGTATCGTATCCACCAATACGTCAGAGTTTAGTCAGTCTGAATTGTATTTTTTATGGTGTTACTTCTCAGCTAAAACCAACTTTTCAACAGATCGCAGAGACCGCACCCGAAGGCTGGATAGTGATTAGTCCAGTGGACAGCGCTACTAGTCCATCTAAGTTTTGATCAATTAGTGCTAGGACCATAAAAGCAAAGACTATGAAAGCAGCTTACATGTAAACAAATTAAGCATATCGGTTCTGTTGCTACCACTTAGTAGCAGGGAAAAAATGTAGGGAAAACTGCATGAAAACATGCACACCTTTACAAGAACTTAAGAGTTTAATTTTCACAGCAAACGACCTAATTTCGGTGTACGTGAAAATGTATTTTATCATTATTTATATTGTCTAAGCTTGTTCAAAAACACGAAATGTTTTCAGTTAAAGTTATTCTGACGCACTTCCGTTTTATGCTTTCTTAGAACAGATCGTTGAATGAAACAGCTATTCAGAGCTAGAGGTGACTGTTGATGAAACTCTACTTGATCAAATTGCCATTGCAAAACCTATTTAATTATTGAATGCGGATAAAAGAAAACTGAGGCAGGAAAATTTAGATGTGTTCAAGGAAATCTTCGCAGTAAAAACTGATACTGAAAGGAGCTGTACGGTGTCACTGAGAAATGTATTGGCCTGTTTACAGACTCCCCCTTTCCTCTTTTTCACTGAGGGAAGGGGGCGTCCGTAAACAGGCTAAAATGTATCAATATTCAAACAGTGGGAACCACCATCAAACTAAAGCCCCATGCACACCAAAGCTAAACCGACATTTTTAAAAGCTGTTTACTTAAACACGGTTTAAAATTGTTTGCTTCATGAAAACTGCTTACTGACAAAAGTCGATAGCAAATTTATATTAATTATTAATTAGTGCATATTACAAAATATGTTGAGTTTCATTACAGCCCTGTGTTAAAACCTGTTTTCTACGGTTATCTGTGTCTGTTTTTCATTTTTAAACCTGGTTTAAATAAACACGTTTAGTTGATGTGAATGAAACAGAAAAAGGGCATAAAAAAATGGCGGCCGAAACGCGGAGAATTTTTTTTTGGCTTTCAAAGACGTTTTCTGGAAATTTTCTTCGCGCTGGCTACCCCTCACGGGTTCAGGTCAAATTCAAAGGAAAACAAAAAACCCAGTTTTTATCACATTCCTGGGTTTAAAAGACTGTGGTGGTTTTAAAGGCAGACGAGAGAAGTCACGATATCAGGTGGTACCGTTCGCGATTGCAGCAAACTTTGGTTGTAATCTGTCCGCGAAAGTCAAGTTGATGTTTTTTGATATTAATATTCCGGTGGTACCCATTGAGATTTGGTTACGAGTAATTCACAATCAGAGACAAAAAACTCTCAAAGTCGCTTCAGTCTTGTTATTCTGCCATATTTTAAAGACCAAATCGTGGCTCGAATGCGGCTCTAGCCTGTTAAATTCCCGGATGTGACAGGGCATTCTACGCGATGCGTATAGGCAAACAAGTAGATACTAAAAACGGACAGCAATTGTGCCGGCTTGTGACTTGTGAGGGTATTCAACAGGTCGAACCCCTTATCTTTGTATATACGATTTTTCACGGAAAGTTACCATTTTCGTATACCTTCTATTGACAAATGGTACACCTTGCACATACCTTGTTTAGAACTTTGCACCCCTTTTAACTTCTGTAAATGCACTGTCTTTTAGTAGGAATCAATCACAAAAAACGAACGTTTTCTTGACTTTATAAAGCCATACAATTCATCTGTTAGCCCTTTTGGGCCCTTTCACAGACCCAAATGACAGATTTCCCTACCCCTTTATATTATATACTTCAACTAGCGAAATCCCTACAAAGTGCGACAAGTGTTCAAAATGCGACAGCTTATTTTATTACAAAGTGCGACAGCTTTTTTGTTACAAAGGGCGACAAGTGTTATTACAAAGTGCGACAAGTGTTATTACAAAGTGCGACAGGTATTACAAAGTGCAACGATTTTATTAAAAAGTGCGATAGAACAATGGTCACAGCAACTTTGGGACTTATCCCCAGGTTCGAGTGTCGAAAGTTAGAACCCGCTCTCACAGTTTCACGAACAGTATCACTTAATGCAAAAGAGCAAGGTCACGGTAGCTCCCAAGTGTTTATCAGGGTGTCCTTACTGTCATTCACAGACTCTTATGGACTCTAAGCTCATATATTAAAAACAAGGTTCAAGAAGTTACAAAATAGCCCCCTCGTTCTGTTTATTATTATTTTTTGTTTAAGGTGATTCCCTAGTTTTGCACTGCGCATCTCTTACTGCGCATAACAAGATGGCCGCCGTAAAAAAGAGCATGTGAAGTAATATTATTAAAATGAAGTTGACTGAAGAGAAACGCTATTGGAATTTTTGCTTGCTTTTGTTTCTTGCCGAGGTGAGACTCAATGTGTTGGGAATGTGCATAACGTAAGCAACACGCGTGTTGCTGAGTTCGACTTCCTCTCGGAGAACCTCGATAGTGGATGTTTAACTTGTACTTACTCACTTTGATTTTCATTTAAACACTTTCTTTATCACATTGTGTCCTAAATGTGATATCTCGATGTAAATTCTGTAAAAACGGATTTTTTAATACTTTCGTCCCCCTTTCAAATACATTCTATTTTGAAACTCGCCCCAGTCCTCTCTCAAAAATTGGAGAAAATGCATTTGGTGCGCACTTTCTGCAGCTCTACCGCAAAAACGAGTACTGTGACCCCCATTTTTTATTTCATGATTTTAATAAGGACAGTGCTTCCTTTCGATGAGAAAAAAATTGGCACAAATCTATGTTCAGTTTTTTGGCAATTTTACTAAATTGTACGGATTGAGCCATCACGGGTCGAAAAGCGTGCGTCCAATTTAATTCTACTTTGGAGCGTAAAGTAAAAACAAGGGCATTAAAAGGCATTTTTCTGGAACGTAAGTGGATAAACAATACAATAAAGTCAAATTCGGTGTGATGCCACATGCATCATCGAAAAAATCCTTTTTGTCTAGTTTTGGGCTGCCCGCGGTTTTTGTAAAAGGGTCCTAAATACCCGTATTTGTCAGCATTGTGACGTCAAAACGAGTACGGTGACCCCCACTTTTTATTACTTTTTTATCATCTTCTTGACTTGTTACATCAGTGCACCAAGTTTAGCTACAATCTATGTTAGGTTCTTTTACTATGGAATCACCTTAAGGGGCGCGATCACGGTTATGCGCATGCGCGCCGATTGTCTCTTCAGAATAAATTTGTTGGGTCAACACTAAATTCGAAATCGCTATTACTGGTACAATCTTTGAAAATCCTTCGTTTTATTCCGACATCCGTCACTTTGGCTGGCCTAGTTATACTTCGGTAGTGGTGATTAAAGTGTGATTGTGTTGTTTGACTGGTTACGGTTTAAGAAGACGCAAAAAATAACGTTTTGATCATGGAGGTTCAAAAGAGCATCGTGGCCGTCCGGCAACAGGACGTTCTCAAGAGTCTTTGGAGATAGAAAAGCTTAGCCGATCGATCTGGTATGGTTCTAGGAGTAGTGTGTAGCTTACGAAAAGAATACACGACACTTGGAAAGTGGTTAAAGGCATGGGTTCGTTCAACTTTGATTTGCTTTTTGACTCCGACTTGTAGTTATACCGCAACAGGGCGCGCGATCTTCACCGATCTGGTACACTTGAAATGTTCCTTGTATCTTTGCTTTACGATCGTATATGTTTAAGAATTGATGTTTTTAAAATAAATTATTGCCTGAATATTCTGTTTCTATTCTAGTTTCTTTATGTGTTCTACTCGATAACATTTGTTTTGCGGAACACTGACCCGATGCATCGCGAATGAATTTGTTCATTTGCTGATAAGCAATTGAAATTTATGCTCAATTAAGGATAATCTTTATACTCATACGTTGTGTGTTTTTGTCACCGGTCAGGCGCTATTTGAAGGTATTTCTGGGTTTATATAAGGCGAACTGAGAGAACAGTAATAAAATGTTTGTTTACAAATTTTGTTTGCCGATCAGTGACTGCTTTGTTGGCGTGTGTACGACCTCGTAAAAATACACGTTGGTAAATGTTTCAAAGCAGGACAGGGCTGTAAATCTTATTCTTATCGGCTGCAACATATATCTGAGGAGTAGCAAAGAATAAACTTGAATTATGGGGATATATAAAATCAAACTAAATGCCAGGAAATATTCTCGCGTCACGAACAATGAATTTGAATTTTGTAAATTTACTTGCGTGCATCTAACTCGCTTCCGATTGGTTTAAGAACAATCAGCTACCGTCATAACTCACACATGCGCATTATCGTGAACCAGTTCCTTTAAAAAACAAGAAGACGGTGCTCAAATTCCGCTCTGTTTCAGTCTGTCGTTTTGCTACTGAGTAACTCCATTGCTGAACAAAACCTGGCTAGAATATATATTCAAGTGATTATGAGCTGGCCGGTGTAGACTATCATTTGCTACATATATTGCGCATGAACTTAATTATTTCGGAAAGAAAGCTGCAGTTCTAATCAAATTTAGTAATGCGTTTCTAACGATCATCATAAATTCATAAGACAGTTTGTTTTAACCCTCGGAAGTACAGGTGGGGGGGAGGGGGGAGGGGATGCCACGGCCCTCCAAAAAAAGAGGTTTTTCTAAGTGTTTTTTAGAGGATAAAACGTTAGCACCTGACGTTTTCACTAGCTGTTCGTTTATCCCTCGCGTACATTTTGACACAAGTTTAGTGATGGTCAGTTGCTATGGTTAAAATATATGACGTCATAAGTAGCAGGTTGTCAAGCCATTTTTGGATGGAAATACATGTTTTTTGAACTTCTTTCAACGATAAAAGCAAATCTTGTGGCTAAAATCATGCAAAGTGCTTATTTATGTGTTATTTACCATGTAAAGCACAAAAGAATCACCATTTCTCGCGGTTTAAACCTGTTTTCAAGTTCTTGGTAAAATCCAAGATGGCGACCATTGTTGGTGACGTCACAGGCCTCCAGCAGCGCCACCACCCATAAAATATACCTCATCTTGTTAAGAAGATCAAAGGCTTTCAACTAGAGGTAAAAATCATTTCGACATACTGCAACATATCAAAAACGCCGGGGAGGGGTTCCATCCACCCCCCACCCCCTTGTACCACGGTTATGATTATCAAATCATTAAGGAAACCATCCGAGAGTATACAACTTAAATTGCAAAACATAGATGGTTGGTGCCACCTATTAGAACAAAAAGATCATTAAATGTGTGGGCGTTATGATCGATAACGCGGTAAGTTGGAAATATCACATCTCTTATACTTGCTCGCATATCTCGCGTAATACTGGCATTGTTTCAAGGCTAAGGCATTAATTATCTTTCTATTTATCAACTCAAACAAATCTTTTGTAGCCTTGTATACCCTTATTTGTCATATGCTGCAATAGCTTGGGGCAGTGCTTATAAAACGCATCTACAAAAATTGCAAACTAGACAAATTAATGTTTTTGCAACTACATCTGGACCTTTCACTGAAGCGCCCTCCCTTACCTAAATGTTTTAGACGTTCTAACAGTAAATAATGTTTACCGTTTCCACACTTTAAAATTTACTCATCAAGTTACGCTACGATAAGAGCGTGATTATGTTTTAGTTGACAAAATATTTTGCGTCCGGCCTGAATGTGAACAACCAAAGAAATAAACACGCGATTTATGAAGCCCAAGACAGTACACTTTATTGCTAAGAAGTACATTAAGAATACATCTATCAAAATAAATCCAAATAAAAATACGAGAACACCAAAGCCGGACACGTAAACCCCGAAAAACCAATTCTGGAAATACTGGGGACCGTGCACCCCAACCAGTGTTATGGTGATGCCTTTGGGGTTTTAGGGCCTGCTAGCTTATATAAATACGAGGAAAATTAAACTTTTAGTAAATAGAAATAACCTCTTAGTTTAACTAGGCTAAAAGAAAAGAAAAAACTGTTTGCTTGCTTAGTTGTTGAGTCGGCAAAGCTACCCCCAGAATAACGCGACTTAACGTTACGCATAACGACTGTCGCCGTTTCAAAGTACACAACAGCCATGATATCAAAGCGCTTTACGAGCGCATCAACCTGAATCTCTGTTTTTGTGCCTGCAGAACTGAATTAAATTGTGTTTATTGAATCAATGTAAAGATTCCGTGCCTTCAATCGGCAGATAGCCACCACAACGTTTTAATTTTTTTCTTTCCTTCAGACAAATTCATATCAGGCAAAACATTTCCTTTGGAACATCTAGAAAGCTTCATGCATTACAATGTTATGGCTCGTTATCTTACATGTTAAGCTATGAAATCAGCGAAGTCAGTGGCATTAATTATAATAAAAGAAGAATCACAGAAGTTCCAAGTTACTCTGTTATTTCCGTAGCCGAATTGATAAATCTTGCCAATTGCAAAATAGCTTTCCCAGTCATCATGGTTCCCACGTTTGTTACATATTGACCTTTTTCCGTGTTCATCCAGCACGAAACCAATACAAATAAACCTCCCTTTTCCTCTTTCACACTGTTCTGCAAGTTCTAGTGTGCGTACGAGAGTAAGCTCTTCCCTTTCCGCAAGCAATTTAAGTCTTACATAGTCTGATCCACATTTGCACAGGACAGCTTCTCTTATCTGATTGCCAAAGTCTGCCCCAAAATTGCCATCTTTCCCTTCTTTTCTCAGTCGAGTTTCAAACTGCAAAACAGTCTCACGTGGCTAAAGTTGGAGTTGGTGGGCGAAAGCTAACATTCAATGCTGTTACAGCTGCAGCGTAGTCAGATGCTTCGCCGGTGTTCGCAAGAGCGGAGAAGATTTCTTTGCAAGATTATGAATTTCAAAGCTTAGAAGTGCCAAAGTTTTTAAAGTTTTGCGGGATTGGCAAACAATTGGAAGAAATTTTTTTATATGGAACGTACAGCTTCTATATGAACGCGGAAAAAGTATGTTCCGCTTCGGTTGCTTTTCTGGTTTTGTCTCCAAGACTACAGTAAATGAAACTGATGATAATAATGAATTGTTTTGCTTGTGTTTATGTGAGTGTTAAAATACGCAAAAAAATGACAAAAATTCTTTAGAGTCTACATGTATAAAAGAGAGCAAGAGTCAAAATCTTGAAAGTTTGGATTGGTGTTTGTGGTCCACATTGCCTCAACCAAACATGGCTTAAATGGTTACTGACTGAAATATTTGAGGCGTTCAGTATCCTGGGTGTGTAATTGAGCGTGGTCACATATGTGGGGCTGGTCTGCGTTGCCCGGCTGGCCTCATTACCAAGGTTAGCGTTCTTTCCGGTATTACACGAGTTGAGCGAGCCAAGGATGGCTCTGACGCGAACATCCTGGCGTTTTTTGGAAATGGAGTGTGTGTTTATATTTATTTACAGTTTATGCTATTTATTTGTTTACTTTTAAACATCATCATTCTATGTTGGAAAACTGGTATCAATGTTTTCTTTAGTGTATATATAACGAGAGATGTTTATGCTGTGGATCAAGCTTGGTCTTCATGTACCTCTGCTGTATAACGATTTGCATCACTGATTAGAACTTTTCGCAGTCATCTATTTTTTACAATAGTTAAGTTACCTCCAGAGAATAATGGATTTCTTTTGTTTCTGTATTAGTAAACCCATCAAACTTGTTCAAAAATTGAGAAACAAGTTGAAAAATATGTGGCAAGAAGATGTCGACAATTTTTGTGCCAACAATGGCGCATAGTCGACTAGTTCCAATTGCAGTCAAAACTAAACAAAGCAAAGACTGGTGGTGTCTAAAATGCTTTCCCCTCCCCCGTCTTACCAACTCCTATTCCTATCGTAAAAAAAATGACTTCTCATTTAAATAGCCGCCCTTTTATATTATGGCAAGTACAGATTCATTTAAAAATGACTCTGTACTGACGTCAGCACATCAAGTCTTGACTTAATTTTCAGGCATGAAAATCTTTATCCATGCTGGTCGTCGGGAAGGGTTTGTCTTGTATAGCTTTCTATCCATCGTCGAGCATACTTGCTTGAACACTTTCCCATAGCTTATTTCTTACTTTTGCATTGCGGGATCAATTAAGGTTTCTGGGAAACTGCCCATCTACCCCTCCCTTAAGCCATCATTTTGCCCTAAGTAAGTGTTAATGTTAGCTTAGGGGAGGGGTTCTGGGTTTCCCAGAAACCTAAATTAATTCGCGTTGCGCACTGGCCCTTACTGCGTATAATTTCAAGTGATTAGTGCGTGCAAAAGAGTTTGTTGGCCTATCATATGCGTATCTTTTTTAAAAAATTGTAATCTTTCTTAAGAAGAAAAGTAGATGAAATCCCAGTGAAGGAGAGATACAATCATTTCAGTCGTCAGAACTAACTTGTTCATAGTATGTACCTCTCTGTACTTGTACTGATATAACCATATTGATATTGTAAATAGTTATAGCGTACATACAAGGTATCTTTGCCCCTAAACAAATATGGGAACCCCTGCCCCCACCCCACCCCCCTCCATCCCATTTCTATTTCAAAAGTTCGTATTAGTTAAACAACGCATAGGTACCTGGACCAAATCTCAGTCCATTTTCTAATTTCAGTGAAATAACCTTAAACCCCGTTTTGCAGCAATTTTGATGCGATTTTTAGTGCGATTTTAAATCGACCACTTCTGTCAACTAGCTGCAATTTTACGGCGATTCGTTTCTGCAAATTGCCCCTGTTTTAAACTTGCAGGAAATTTGATTTGCACGCGAGTTTCTTCTCCCGCTTACTATAGCCAAAAACCTATCTTGAGACTCTTGACGGACAAATGTTTGCATGCACTAGATGTTTTTCTAGCTACAATAAAATTTCTTTCTTCAGCCCCATACATGACGGTAAGGGACCGCGACCGCTTTTGGGGAAATCTTCTCGGGAGAATTCCCCATGGTTTGATCTCGTAGGCGAGATCTAAATCTTTACATTTCAGGTTTTTCATTAAGGAAGGTTCGGCTTACGGATAGAGATGTATCAAAGTGAGGCGGTGATATACAACGCAAACTGACCAAAATTTATTACAACTAGTCAAGGAATATAAAAGCTTGGCACATGCTTGAAAACAGTCAAATTAAGGGTCTGCCGCTTGCAGCGAGAAATTTCCATGAAGTGGCCTCCATATACATAAACCCAGTAGGTCACCTTTCACCATGGACGCAAATAATCACGTTACGATCAGAATTGCGACGTTATGCTTTTGCTTTACTACGTACTGGAAGGTAAGTTGCAATGTTCATGGGGATCCTCTTGTAGAGAAGTGACTTGTCTTTGAGAGATTGTGCTCACAAACGTAGCATAATAATTTATTTATCCTACTAGCAGTGCTCGTATATTTCTAAGATTGTGCCAATAACTGTGCTAGTTTCTGTAAACTATGCTCATTTAAGCAAAAAAACAAAATGCAGAAATCGTGCTTCTACTATTTACTGTAAATTTGATAAAACACTTCAATGACTTTGCAACAAACAAGTAAAAGGCAAACACACTTACCCTATTTTCATCTAGAAACGTTTATATTGTCTGACGGCTAAAAACAATTAAAACAATTGAAAACCAAATCGCGGGAGCCATCTCAGGTAACCGAGCTAGTTATGCGCATGGGTTGAGTCCTGTAAAAAGGGTCCTAGCTCACTTCCCATGAGACCCAGTTCCTATGAATGTGACAACGAGCAGGCCGTCCAAAAATTCATTTTGTTACTTAAAATAAGTCAATATGCGTGTAACACTGATATCGGCAGTGACAATTTTTAACTACAAAACTAGCTAAAAAGTGTAAATTATGCTAGCACTGTTTTTTTTTTGGGAAATAGATTAATATTATGCCCATAATGACGAATTATGCCAAAAAATAGATTTGCATAATCTATCAAAACCAAGAAGTGACCAGCCTATTGCTGTGGTGGCGGGATTTCTTCCACGTAAATCCGAGATACTGAATTCCATCCTGAGTGTGCATCAGCATTATATGAGTAATCCCTGCAATAGCCAACATGAAAGCCGACCTCTACAATCCCGGCGGGGAGTGCATTGCAGACTCCTTCAATATGGCGAACACGGAACGGGTTTAACGTGGCACCTGAAAGCATGTAGACTAGACCGTCGATAGGATCAGGAGTAGAACACTCGTTGCCATTAAAAGTGAAATACCAACGCTTGCAGCAATTGCTGCACTTTTTGATACGAAGTCCTCCACTCCAGTAGACTCTAAGACTGGTTTTTGACGATAACTTTCTAAACGTACAACTCTAGGGTAATTTCGAAAGAAAAAAAGAAATAATGTTAGCTAGCAAATTGAGTTCTAAATGAAATATCTTACCTTGTAAGATATCCTATGGAGTGAAAACCTCCAAGAAGTTGCTATGGAAAGGGAATTCTTACTTTAAACGTTATTGTTGAGTTGCTAAATTATATACTACTTAATAACAGAGAGTGAGGTCATTACAGGGACATCTCAGACTGAGGCTTTGATGTAAATGAGTTGTACACTTGAGCCCGCGATACAGTCAGGTGACACTGGTCAGCGGATACATTTTTTGACAGCTGTCAATCACGACTATAACATGGATGTCCATAAGCAAGAGAGAATGATCTAGCTCATTCTCTCTTGCCATAAGTACGTCCACCATCAAGTTAAAGACAGATTGTATATGCCTTAGACACCTAGCCAGTAATGCCCGGACATTACAAGAAAACAGCCAATCAGAGCGCGCGTACTATTGTAGCCATATAATAACATAACGTAATATATAGAGAATACTTCATGGAAAGTGCTGTGGTACGGTATTTACGCACGAGTTGTTGAAGTATCAGAAATCGAACGAGTGAGCGCAGCGAACGAGTAAGATTTCTGATACAAAAACAATGAGTGCGTAAATACTGTACGCCAGCACTTTCCATGTGGTATTGTGTTTATTATATACATACTGAGACATTCATCATTTTGGCGGCCTTTTTATATTAAATCTTTCAAAAATGCTAAAATATGCCGCTACACACTTACCGAAAATGACAACGAAAACGAAGTATCAGCTTTTTAGTAGAAACGTTTGTTAAAAACATAAATGACGGTGAGGATACGAGGTAATCCAAGAACTATAAGTAATCTTAACTGTTTGTTCTCAATGCACAATTGAAAATGCGTGAATTTAAGTAAAATGGCCGGTTTCAATATAAGCTTAAGCTTAAATGAAAGGCAAAGTAGCTCCGACAAAAAGCACAACAAAAGCTTACGTCTTGTTCTGTTTATCCCTTTCCGCTGTTGTTTCGCCGGTTCTCTACCGTTTTCTTTATCGACAGTGAAACAAACGAAACTATCCCACTCCATTTCCGAAATGTTTTTCACTTTTTTAGCGAGAAAAACTCTTTGAGTAAAACTTTTCTGGTTGAATGTGTGCGAAGCGGCGCTGCAAGCTGCAATAAAAGGCTGGAATTTTGGCGCGAAACTCAAACACCTCTGTGGCTTCTGATTGGACGTATCATTTTTCTCACACGTGAAGAAACATCGTTTGCAATTCTGATTGGATGTATCATTTTTTTCACGTGTGAAAACAATCGTTCGTTCCTGTGATTGGCTAGAACTAATTTGCGTACGAAAATTTACGACATAGCTTTTTGGCGAGTATTTCTCAGTATGTATATGATAAAATATAATATGATATATGGCTACAATAGTACGTGCGCTCTGATTGGCCGTTTTCTTGTAATAACCCGGCATTACTGGCTAGGTGTCCAAGGCAAATACAATCTGTGTTCAATTTGATACTGGACATCCTTATGGACATCCATGTTATGGCCAATTGACAGCTGTTAAAAGGGTATCCGCTGACCAGTATCACTTGACTGTATCACAACCTCAAGTGCCTAACTCATTGAGGTGGCGTGTTTTTTAAAGTTATTTGCTGACCAGTTACTGGTTTTAAGAGATCGCAGGCTCAGGTCCATAATGAAAGGCGTAATATAATAGATAACTTATTAACCTCATTCCGTTAAGGGGAAATCTCAGACCTCGGCCTTGATGTATTGACCGAGCGATAGCGAGGTCAATACATCAAGGCCTTGGTCTGAGATTTCCCTGTATTGGCCTAGCTCTCGGTTAATAAGTAGTACCTAATATAATACATGTATAATGTAATATATTGGAATAGAATAAATTAATACAAGTTTACCTTAACTGAACTACCTGCTGTCAATACTATACATATACTCTCTATTCGCTTCCCAGTAAAGGAGCTAGTATTCCCAATAAGGGGTCCTATACAATGTACGTAGTAGAGACCTGTTGCGGTGACCTATAACAGCCACCTTAATCGCGTGCAGTACGAAGAGAAGACTGTGCAACATGGACATACAAAAACATTCTGATTTGTGTCTTTGGTTGCCTCAACTAATGATTCTGCTGCAGGTACCTGTTCTATAAACATACACACGAACATTCATGGCGCCTTGCAACGCTTCAGTCCTCCGAAAAGAACTCAGGAGATGCTGTTCGCCGATTGGGCACGTGATACAAAGCATTTTTTGTGCCCAATCAGGAGCCAGCATTCGCTCGACCGGTCGGTTCCCAGGGGCTCTTCCGCCCATGCTTGAAAACTTTCGTCGCATTTTTTCTCCTGGCCAGACTTACTGCCCCTGGGCCTCCGAGGATGGTATCTAGCTGACGGTAGGTACTTTAAGTAGGGTTATTAAAGGAGCTGTGTCACGAAATTCAGCCAAATTAGGAAATTAAATTAAGAGAAACATAAAAATAACCGCTTAAAACTTTAAAGGAAGGTTAAAATAACACAACAGAAACAACAGATGTCACGGATGGACAAAACTGAAGAAGACTGAAACGGATTGAAATTAGGATTTTTGAAAATTGTTTAGCCTAACAGTTTTTCAAAGTTGATCCCTGCTGCTTGCAACTTCAAGAATAATGCTCAGGAGACATATTTGTTTGTCTCGGGTCTCTGATTTTGTCATTTACATGTAATTTCTTTGCTTACTTTAAGTTCCATAGCAACTGAGGGCGAGTAATTGGCAAAATTGAACAAAATAAACTGGACTGCCGTGACACAGCCCCTTTAAAGTGCATCAAGAATGCATTTAAAATGATCATCCTCTCTTGAAATGATGTATTAACATCATGGCAATACATGGCAGTACATGGTAATATATGGCTATATATGGCTATACATGGTGATACATGGCAATACATGGCAATACATGGCTACACATGGTAATACAAATCAGTATATGGCACGATGCTTTTATACTTTTATACATTTCTTGATACACTTTAATAACCCTACTTAAAGTACCTACCTAGCTGAAGCGAACTGCGGGCTCTTATGTGGGTTGAAAACATTACCTATTTTGGGAGATTTTGCTACCTAAACATTCCTTGCCTCAGAATAAATATCACGTTAATCTTTATGAGTTCCTCAAGCGACGAATTCACGCATTAGTAGGAAAGCTCAAAAACAGATGTTTCTGCTGGTTTCCGGTGGCCATATTTGTGCCCCTGAAAGGGACACTAACATGGCGTCTCCATACAAAGCTTTCTAAATTTGGGTAAAACGTTTTTCCGAATATGAAACCTTGCACAGTCCTGATTCTTGACAAGGCTTATTGCAAATTTATCTTCTCTCATTTCCCAGATTCTAGACTTTCTGTATCATGAAAGGTTTCCACAAAGTTTAATTTTGATGGCGTGACAGTGAACACTACCACTATTGATAAAGTAATTAGAGGAGTTCATCAGCTCATTGTTTAAAACGTTTACAGGTAACTGGTAATATTTGGAATCAGAGTCTTGATTTTATTGTAAAAATTATTTCTAATCATAGAGTATGTGTAGGACAGCGAAAAAGAAAGTGAACTTCGTCTTCTATTAGAGTGGATCCACAAAAAGGGAAATGCCTATTATCCTTCGTAGTTTGATTGTATCTACCCAATTCTATCATTAGTTTGTGATTGCTTATTTGTAGTTTTACTAAAGCCCTTCTCCCAGCTGTTTCTCTTGTTAAGTCTTAGCAATTAGAGGTGGTATTATCGCGTTTTAAAAAAACCTATAAAATTCAAGATTTTGAGAATGTTGAAGGGTGTTTTGCCAATATGAGATATATTCCTGTTTCATTGAACTTAGCTTTACAAAAAGATCTGTTTAAAGAAAATTAAAGTGAAGCCAGCTGGAGGGAGGTTTTTCTCAAACAAAATTATTGTCAAGCTTGTCACACAAGTTTTGCCCTTGCGTTTCCTCTCCCGTCCTGTTGCATAAGTTCACTAATAAGAGACGGTGAAGGAAAGGGCTAGCTCTAGCTCGCCTATGATTTTCCCATTTTCCCCACCAAGAAACCTGGTCCAATGCTACTGCGAAATTCCCTTGGAAGCCTTTGTTTATTAAGGGCATCCAACGAGAATAAACGTATTTTAGTATATAGACATATTTTATCCCCTAAAAAATTTTCATCTGTTCGGATTCCCTAGCTGAAAATCTAGTGATCCGAAAAGTATAGGGATCAAAACTTTCCTTTTTCGAAATTTCAGCGAGAAAAAAGGCTCCCGAAAATCTAGGTGACCTTTTTAGGGTAAAAATCCGTTAAAAATGAGCAATTACACCATTTTTTAGGTGTTCGAAAATCCTACTAGAGGTAGGCAAGCAAGAAATTTTTCAACAAATGTTCCAAGAATTCCAGATCTCAAATCGTCTTCCAAACAGATATTTATATCGAGCCGTGTTTTCATGTGAAATATGATCTTAAGCGACCCACTTAAAAGGGGCGAGCTTTGTTGAGAAACCAGTTAAGAGCTAATTCCCCGGAGGTAGCAATAAGAAATTTTCTGGGATCTGTTTAATCTGATGGCGAGAGGTGGAAGGAAAAATATCTCGCTGGAACTGTCTTTCATATACTAGGCATGTGAGCTACTTAAACCTGATTGGCCAAACTAATGCTAGTATCGAATCCGTGCCTGGTACAAGCCAACCCCACCGGAATATCACGTGCGTACCACGCCTCGATATAAATTACATTATGTCGCGCCATAATGTTCGGTTTTTCCGAAAATTGACTATCGGTGCCCCTCGTTTATGCTGTTGTTGTTGCTATTAAGACAGACTCCATGGGCAAGAAAATTGAGTAATTTTAATTTTCAGTGGACATAAATATTGTACCATAATTATTTAAAGCATATTGCCTTCTTTTTTACACTTTTCAGTGGCTATGGATGTAATTGGTTATCTGCTAACACCAAACAAAATTTTTTATGGGAGCCCAAAAAAATGAAGGTGTCTACTGCACAGGTTGTCGAAACGTCAGTCACTTTCAACAACAACTAACAGTCCTATTCAGGTCTACGTTCACCCGGACGATCAAACTCAACCTACTTTTGAAATGACTCCTGGGTTTAAACCTTTCACAGTTATAAGAAATTTTCTTTAGTATTATTACAAATAACTAATAGCATCATCTATAGCCCTTGTAAACTGTTAAAAAGAATGAAATATGCTTTAAATTATTCTGATACAAGGATTTTGTCACTGAAAATAAAACTTACTCATTTTCCTGATGGATTCCGTCTTAATTCAGTTTGGCCATGTCAAATTTGAACTTTATATCTGCAATGCAACCGAGTCTTAAATAATACCCTAAATGAATCGTAACCTAATTATGAAACAGTGTTCAGCCACTTTAATGATCGCATTTAAAGATTACCTTTATCAAGCCAAGGTCTTTAGGTTCACTAAGTCCGTTGAAAACACACTGCTTCCAGTTCATGTTGCGGGGCGTTCCTGGAGGCCCTTTAGCTCCTTGATCGCCCTTTGGGCCAGCAGGACCGGCAGGACCTACGGGACCTGGGCCTTGATATACGGTTAATGTATACGGTTTACCAGGGACTTCTGGAACGCAGCCTTTCGAAATCTTGTCACAGCCGCACTGAAAGGAGAAGCAACAACTGGCATTAATAACGTTTACAGTATTTCATTTAGACTTGATTCCACGTTCAGTCAACGTGGTTTTAAATGATTCTGAATCGCGAAAGAAAGTAAAAATTATATGATTGGAGCATTCAAGTATGGGGCTAAATTGAGGCAAAATCGTTACAATATAGTTCTACTACTATAAACAAGCAACAACCTCTTTCCTAACTACATGCAATAACTCACCGATTTCGACGAGGAATCATCGTCGTAATAATACTGTGCATAGCAGAAACTGGGAAATAGAATAAATGCTACCAAAGATAGTTGAATGGACAGCATAATCTTTTTAAAGCGCCTGATACCTATAAAATGAATACAAAAAAAGGTATCAGTTATCAACTTTGCACTTTAAAATGCGACATAGAGAAATTACAAGAATCGGCAGGCAGGCAGACATGTTTCATCGTTCACAATTTAGGAATCAAGAACATTACAAGCCATAGTAAAAAATTAAAACAAAGACATAAAACACAAATAAAAGAAACAAAGAAGCCAGCGCGAGAATATAAAGATTGGCAATCAGAATTTTCCCCTTCAGCTCGTACCTCATATAGCTAACTTTTAAAAAACTTACTACATACACGCGGCTTATTTTTCGTTATATAAGAGAAAATTTCGGTGGTCAGAAGTTGTGTGCTGCAACAGTCGGAATTAAACTGCGCAAAAATATGACACCATTTTTTTTTTTTTTACTGATACTAGTTTTCTTCCCAGTTAGCGCTGGTTGAGTGGAGTGACTTTAGGCAGGAGCCCATATTAACCTTTTGAGAGAACAACACCCATACTAGGCCTATGTCACGGCGTTTTAGAGGGCCGGTTTATTTTTCGATACATTTTAGCCGGAAAGCACAGTTCATCCGCGAAAATGGAAGCTCTCGGGTCATTCTTTACTAAATTGTTTGCGCCGTTCTGTTTTTTAGGAAGATTAACTGGGTTTTTCTGTTTAAATTTTATTAAATTTTATATTGCATCAACACCAAACCAGTTTAACCTCAACGGATTGAGTATAGGTAAAGTAAGTATGAAAATTATATTGACACAGGAACTGATATGGCGTTCGTCGGATCTGTGCCTTGCCATACCGTTCTTTCATCGAGGAATAAACTTTGCCCCGCGATGAACTACTATGAGCTTATCCTACATTGTTTTGGCCAAACTCCCCTAAGAGAGGATCTTATTCCATATCTTTTGCCTTTTTGAATAAGAAATAGGTAATCCCCCGCGAAGACAGTTTGTGATTTCTTCGCGCGCGCAGTGTGTTAGCCGCGCTTGGTCTTAGCCAGTTGCAAACTCGGACGCCCCATATTTCGTGAGTACGGTTTACTTCATCCTAGGTTTTTCGAGAACGCGACATTGCAACCCTTCTTTAACAACAGTAACCCCATTTAAGTCCCTGAAGATCCTTTTCAAAGCCATAGCACTGGGTTCAAATTTACTCCAAACAAAACGAGGTTAACTACATCTCACCTTACAATATTAGAGCCAGTGTTGAAACCTGCCATCCCCAGTCACACAATTTTCTCTATTTCTCTCCCGCCCTCCTTTCCCTGAGAGCTTCGCGAGGTTCTAGGATACATGTATTTCTAGTAAATAAGGGTCCACTCACAAAAAAGTGTGTTTTATTTTCTATTTATATTGCAAACCAAACGACTGCTTGTCGTAGAGAAGTGATCGGAAAGGATTCCGGAAATTGTTGGAAAGTAAGTCAAAATTAGTTGTTTGTTTTGGTCTATATTGTCTTCATTTGACGCTCTAGCTTATTAGGGCAAACGCCGACACCAACACTGCACGGTTAGATTACAAAATGATTGAGCAGAGAATGCAAATTATTTACTGCCAATAAATAGATGTGTAAAAGCAATAATGGGACAGAGAAAAGAGCTTTTAGCAATTGAATGCCGGCAGAGAATTTTAAAACATCTCGTAATTTTCAATTCGGAGCTTTTGAGCGTTTGAACTTTTGTTCTTGGTAAGCTAACAGGGGCGGATCCAGGATTTTTCTTAGGAGGGGGTGCACCACTAACTGACTGATGATGTAAGAAATTTTAAAAGCGAATACGAAGAAGAGGGCTTTTGACTAGGAAATAACATAATGTGAACTGCTGAGAATACATATCAAACGATAGAGCAGATTTTGTATGACTGTGAAGCGCCTGCACAGTGTTAATTAGAAAGCGGCCGCAGGTCATCCGGGGGGGGGGGTGCGCACCCCCTGCACCCTCCCCCTAGATCCGCCCCTGGCTAAACATCTTTTGACTCATTTTTCAAACGATGTTTGCAATCCCGTCAAACTGAATATTTACTATGAGTAAAAGCCTTTTGCGAGAAACACAAAAAAGTTGATAATTTCACCTGCTGCTGATGCAAATTGCTTTAAAGCTCAGACAAAAATCGCAAAGTAGTCAGTCTGACGTCATCTGGGCGCTACACTTTTGTTCTTTTGCATTGCATCTACGTATTTTATCACTGTGTCACGGTATGTAAGTACTTTGAAAAATTCAAAACGTTCACTAAACATTGGTCAGCTGATTGTTTACGGGTTGCCATGATGATAGGTAATTTATCTGCGAGGAATTTGTAGATGAAAAAAGGAGTCACATTTGGCTTTTTCTCGGGTTTTTAATCGAACTGTCTTCACGTTAAGAGGAGTCCCTGTGTTTGCTTGAATTAGACATAAAACGGTGGTGTGCACATCGATGAACAAGATGAAGAAATGAAATTTTTAAACTCACTTAAAAAGACAGCTAACTTACAGTGCGATCATTCAAATTTATACTTGGTTTTGACTCCCGGAAAATACCACAACCAGCACATATAAGAACTGAATGCAAGATTCTTTGAATTTGTATCAGTTGTATTCATCAGTAACCGATTATATGCAGAACAAGATTTCATTAATAATTATTCAAATATTCTGAATTTACCGATTGATATTGCATATATAAGTAAAGACGAGGCACACAAGATCAATATCGTTGTTTATGGTCGAAATATATCAAAAACAAAAACTCTGTTCCGACTACCGACTTCTGCAAAGTCTCTTGTGAACTAAGATGATTAATTTTCAATTTTTCTGGAGTCCCCCGGTCCCTTTTCAGCAATGTCAGCCTAGCAGTTATTTAATATGGAAGAAACAATTAAATTTTGCTATTATTGGAATATTAATGATAGCCAGCATCTTTATGAAAACTTGAAAAAAGGCAAGTATCTGAACACGTTGAGCGGCTTGAGAAACAAATCCTTTAAAATTCAGAACTTTGCAAACGCACCATTTACATGAAGAAACCGGAAATTCCAGTTTGAAAATCAAATGGTTCTCGCTATTCCATTGGGCTTACGTTTGAGACGATGCAATTTCTATTCTCTTAGTCCAGTGACACCGACTGATTTGGAATATACTTTGTGATAGGAACTTCTCTCACAGGGTCGAATTTAAAACTTTGTTTATTGGATTATCAAATTAAATAAGTGTTTTGCAAACGTGTAACCCCCAGATCTGTCTGGCATGGTTATGATATTTCCACTGCACTAAACGATTTTCCGTGCTCCTAACACCATGCAGTACAAGAATATTGAAAGCTTTCCCGATTTGTAAAAGAAATTTCTTGTGATTACCTGTAACGAACCTCAAACATTCTTTTTCAGAAACTTGAAAAAGAAAACCTAATTTTAATTTGACAGGACAATACTTGTTCCCCGTAATTTAGCTATAACGCGGCTATGGTCAAGACGGAAAAAAAGCTAAGACTAAAGTATTGTTACAAACAAACAATTAATTAATTAAAGGATACAAATCAACACACACTCTACTTTGTATTAATAGTTTTGATGTTAGTTATTGACAAAAGTTTGGCTTGCAAATCGGCCAACAAGGCACACACGCAATTTAAAATAGGGATTGATCCCTGCTAAAGTTTTGAGAAATTTAGTTTTACTGATTGCAAACATCAATGTAGCTATCTTTGTTCTCTATAGGAATCTCGAAAAAGGGTTTTCTAAAAGTCATTTTTAAACCGTGTGTATCTATCAAGTGGTGGAAAGAGCTATGGCTTGAAACATGCAACTTGCAGAAAGCGTTAAAAAATATCTCAGTTTTGAAGAGGCTACGTTGAAATGCGGGAACGGGATACATTAGGAGCAAAGGGTCAGTAGCTTCCAAAGGTTTAAAATACCATGATTATAGCGTGTACAACTCAAGGTTTTTTATACTTACCTGTTTACGCTGAAGTCTCAGTCAGTTCACTGGCTGAAAGCAAGGAAAAATACACAAAAACAGATCTAAGAAAGCAATTATATACAACATCCAAGGGACTTTGCGGTTTCCAACGCGGAAAAAGTTTTAATTGCACTTCTAAACACTAAACAATCAGTTCCTTCACGTCATTGTCTCTTTGGAGATTGTTCCAAAATTAAAAGCAAATGACGTGATTTATGACGAGCTTCAGTTAAACTGAAAAGATCTTTTTTTTTTCATTTTGCATTCTAATTGATACATTTTGTTTTTTCTAAAGAGCAACAACAAATTTTTGCCCGTGGTCATGGCACTTTCGTATTTTCCGCACAGTCATCAGTCATGGCCAATGCTGCAGTATTGCGGAGATACCCAACTCGGTTCTCAGTTCAAATGCTTTAAGACTGCCAGAAAGTAATTCTGTAAACACACCTCTGCCTCCGCATAACATATCAATAAGCATCATTTTCAATCGATTCCCCATGCCGGAAGGTTATTTCGTGAGCGCTTACGGATCATTTCTACCGCGCGCCTTTTGAACTGTTGTTATTGCACCAGCGGCTTGTCAAACTGAATAAGGGAAGCCATATTACCAAACGGTTGTTGAAATGGTCAGGCGAGCTATTCAAAAATTCCAATTTAAACGTTCGTTTGTTTTCGGGGTGCTTACTGTTTTACTATAGTGACTTCGTTAGCATATCATGGAACAGCCTAGAAGAGATGCACTTTACTACATTCAGATAGTTTTTCAACGTGCAAATAAGTATTAATAGTTTAAAACGACACAGTTTTTCAATGTGCAAACAAGTTTACGACGTTAAAAGGAATTTCGTGGTCTCCCAACGCGGAAAAAGTATTATTAATAAGTAATTATCACTTCTCAACACTTGATTGGGCATATTCATTATTTTGATCGTAGAATTTATTTGCTTGTTTGATTTAAATCCTTTATCAGTAAGCCTTTTAATTGACATTACCTTTATCTTTCCACAGTTTAAGAAAACAATCGTATTGTAAGATTTCATTTAATCCTTTTATTGATTTCTCGAAAACTGGTTGCAGTTTTTAATACCTTCCAATTGAAATTGACAAAAAGGTATGTTTTCTGATATTGAAGATGCGGCTTCTAAATAAACACGAAAAAAATTAATTCTACTTCGGCTACTATTCTGGTCATTGTTTCCAAGACTTCATTCACTGCAATTGACAACATGAAAATGAATTGATTTCTTGCCCTTAAGTATGCAAACTTTAGAGTGTAATTCTCCCGGCAAAAACCTCTTTCAAAGAGTAAGACAAGAAAAATAGCTAGCGTCTTTATTGGGGTTGTATAACTGAAAGCGGCAGTGTCATGGCTCCCCGGAGAGCTTGCACGCCGCCTTTGTTAATAGTGGAGCCTGCATTGCTATAGAAACTGGGAGTGACTTATTGATGGGAGAAAATTTGTTTATGACGTCAGCAAACGCCCGCCCGCCTGTTATACACGCCCTACAGACTGTCAGGGAGGGACAGAGGAGAATCCGCAACGGAGGGCAGGGGTAGTCTACGAAAGATAAAAATAACAATAATAATAATAATATACACTTTTCTAACGCCTTTCTCTTGATCCAAAGCGCTTTACAATCGGTACTTATAGTAATAAACCTAATAAAATATTACAATGACTTAATTGTTAAAAAAATAAAAAATAAAATGGATAAGTAAACAAAAAATAATAAATGAATAATAATAATAATAATACTTAACATGAAATTACAACTGAAAAGCACGCTTAAAAAGAAATGTTTTGATTTTTGTTTGAAAGCGCAACATGTGCATAAACTGACTGGCATGGAATTCCATATCTTAGGAGCTGCGTGTAAAAATGCTCTGTAACCATAGGTTTTATGTGTTTGTCTTGGCGAAAGGTTATCAAGTTCACCTGGAGGCCACCAAGGTAGTTGTTCCAGTAAAATATCTTACAGATTCTTTTGCTTGACTTACGCCAACTGACAAGATTAAATAAATTGATTTCCTGCCCGTAAAAGTGTAGACAAAGTGTAATTATATAACTCTCCCGGCAAAAACTTCTATCAAAGCGAAAGTCAAGAAAAATAGCTCGCGTAATTATTGGAATTTAAAGCGGCTGTATCATGGCTGTATAGTTCATTTTGGTTATAGCGGAGCCTTTATTGCTATAGAAATTGGGAACATATCGATGGGAGAAAAATTTTGAAGATGATGTGACCTGCAGAAATATCAATTTAAATGAAGATATGATCGTCCCAGTGGTAATTGCAATTTAAGCAGTTGCAAGTTAACCCGAGAAAAATTTTCGGGACTTCAACGGGGTATGAGCCCATGGCCTCCGCCTTAGCGCTGCAGTGCCAATTTGTTGATTTCATCTTAACCCACGAAAGGACTGAAAAATAGAATGAACATGATGTGAACTGCAGAAATACAAATTTAAATGAAGATATGATCATCGCAGGGAAAACTTTGTTATGACGTCAGCGTACGCCCGTCCGCCTGTACACACCTACAGGGGGAGGAGCAGGGGATAATCTACAAGGGAGCGGACGGGGGAGTCTTATTAAGAGAGCTATGGCAACATTAAATTTAGGGGCTGACCTATAACTTTGCAAAGGGGTGTGGTGGATGATTCGGTGATTAATTTTGGAGGAATTTCTTTTCCAAGCCTGCTACTCTGATCTAAGTTGATACATATATTGATGTTTTGTTTTGTTTGTTTGTTTTTGTTTTTTTGTTTTTTGCTGTTAATAAGATTTTTAGCTTGATAAGAGAGTTTTGTTATATCAGATGTGTTTTTTCAAGATATATTTTCAACATCATCCAGCTCCTCTCTCAAAAGGTAAACGGAAGGCTCCCGGGGATAAGTAGGAATTTAAGACAGAATCCACCAGGAAATTGAATAATTTTAATACTGAGTGGACAAAAACCTTGTACCAGAATAATAAAAACAATATCGCATTATTCTTTTTACAATTTTCAAGGGCTATAGATGTAATTAGTTTTCTGTAATAACACCAAAGACAATTTCTGATGGGGACCCGAGAAAATAAATGTCAAAATTCACAAGAATTGTGAAAACACAGGTAAAATTCTGAAAATTTCATGTGTAAGATGTCTCTTTGTGAACGTCGACATTTATTTTCTAAGGCTCCCATGAGAAATTTCCTTTGGTGCTATTATCGATAACTAATTACATCTATGGCCCTTGAATAATGTAAAAAAGAATACAATGCACTTTAAATTATTCTGGTACAAGGTTTTTGTCCACTGAAAATTAAAATGACTCAATTTCCCGATGGATTCCGCCTTACAGATTTTTTTTCGTGGCTGAAAGTTCATTAAAATTAATTGCCTAATTTATTTTAAGTATATAGACGTACAACCGAGGCTTTGCTTTTAGCCCTGGCTAAACCTTGTCTCCCCCGTCAAACATAATATCAATCGTCATAAACAACAACAATGATTTCATGAACTTTAAAAATCCTTAGGCTAACATGTTTTCTAAACCACAATTTCAATCCGTTTCAATCTCCTAGAACGTTTTTCAACTTGTGTCTCCTTTTGTACTTACTGTGTTATTTGTTCCTTCTTGTAACCCTTTGAGCCCCAATATCCACAAACAAATTCTCCAAACTGATCTCTATACATTTCCTTACAGAATTAGTTGGGAGAAATTGATAAAACATCAGAGATTTTTCTCTTTGTTATCATTTGATTAATTCTCATAGATGTTGCACTTGACAATCTATGGATACCGTTAGGAGAAAATTGATGTTGGTCACTATTGGGGCTTAAAGTGTTAATGCTTTGAGTGGTTATATTCTTATTTTTCTTTCCATTTAGTGCAGGTTGTCTGACTTTTTATCGATTTGTTTTTATCTGAAGGAGCAAAGGGTCTGTAAAGCATCCAGGAGTGAAATCCACCCACCAACTGGATCTGGATACCACGGAAAATGTTTCCAAACATAATTATTTACTTTGCTAGAACTTTTGATGGAAGATAAAATGAATACTACAAATTTGCTTAAACTTTATTCAAGTGTACATTAAAAACTAATTTATTATCTTTTTTACTGTTTACATTAAATGTGTTTTGTATAAAATACTGACATCAGTTGCAGAGTGAAATACATAACTGTTCAGTTCCATCCTTTTTGTTTTGCAATTTAAAAAAGAGGAAATTACGGTGTTCCAAGTGTTCCAAGTGTTTTCAAGTCAAAAATGCTTTTTTGACAGTGCATCTATTAATTTTGATCACGTGCTTCCTATTTCATGAATTGCTCATATTTACTGTTGAGCACTTGGCACTTCTTCAATGAAGATCCGGGACATTGTAGTCCAGCCTGTATCCGCATCAGTAAGTTTGTGGCCATCGTTGCAGCTTCCAACCCAGAATCCCACTCGCACTTTTCCCTTGTGGATGTTATTGCAGTGACCTTCAATGTGGCGATGACGATGAAGGTTTTTGCCAGCCCCTGATGCCATATAAAATGCACCGTCAATTTTACCAGGAGAGCTGCACTCGGCGCCATTGAATTTGAAATACCAACGACTGCAGCAGTCGTTACAGTTGTAGATCCGGAGATTACCAGCGAAGTAAACATGGAGAGAAGTTTCGGTGTATTTCTTCATGAATTCGCAGCTCTACAAGAGTCAAAATGAAATAAACAGATCGACTTTGCCCATCATATTTAATTGTAAGCGTAACATCAAAACAGTGAATCAGGGGCACCCAACGAGAATATAGTTCAAAACCACTTCAACATAGCATTGTTAAACGTATTTTAGTATTTAAACGGTAGATATAGGAATATTTTTATCCCCTAAAAATTTTTCATCTGTTCGGATTTCCAAGCTGAAAGTCTCGAGATCCGAAAATCATAGGGATGAAAACTTACCTTTTCGAAAATTTCAGCTTGAAAAAGCTTAAGGCTCCCGAAAATTCTAAGTGAGCTTTTTAGGGTAAAAATCCGTTAAAAATGGGCAATTACACCAATTTTTAGATGTTCGAAAATCCTAGGAGAGGTAGGCAAGCAAGAAATTTTACAAAAAATGTTCCGAAAATTCTAGATCTCAAATCGTCTTCCGAACAGATATTTTCCGAAAATTGACGTGGGTGCCCCTCAGTGAATTTTATAGCGCGGATTTTTGGCCTCTTCGAAGGCTAAGTTCGTCTTGAAATTTCAAGGTGTTGCAGTTAATCAATCTTAATGAAAATTTCAGGCATCGTGAAGATTATGTGATGAGGTTTAAAAAGAGTTCTGTCGAGCCGTTTCAAAGATATACAGAAAAGCACTAAAAGTCAAAATTTATAATAAAGTTAACTTAGACAGGTGATGAGAAAACGGGTTAGTTTTCACAATCGCAAGAAAGAAAATACAGCAAAATCTCCAAGAAGTGAATAATGATATCAAGCAGCATTCTCAATCATACTTAAGATTAATTTGAGATATTTAGATCTTTTTTATCAATCCATTTTTCACGGCTATTGAAAATATAAGATTTGTAATATATTTACGCTTTATTTGAATTCAAATGTAAAGACGTTTTACTTCTCATGGAGGACCACGCTTAAAGTTCCTGGTATCGGATTTTCAGTAGTAGGTCTAGATCGCACAAAATTGGACTTTAATCGATTTCAATTTTTTTCTTTTATTGTTTTTATAGTGATATCGATTTTACTTAAAACTACATTTTGACAAACTTCCATTCATAGTCATTCACTGGTGAAAGTTTTATAGCGATCGGACAAGGATAAAATCACTGTTAAAGAGCCCGGAGTAGTCAGTCGATAAAAATCGGTATCGATTTATCAATCACTAAATCGATAAAAATCGGTAAATCT
The DNA here is from genome assembly GCA_942486035.1 of Porites lobata. Classification (NCBI taxonomy): domain Eukaryota; kingdom Metazoa; phylum Cnidaria; class Anthozoa; order Scleractinia; family Poritidae; genus Porites; species Porites lobata. Next base: position 143,172 of record CALNXK010000047.1, on the reverse strand, counting down.
GATTGATTGACATCGGTTGTATCGGTCAATCGGTAGAAATCGATGACACACTCACTTCGTTCAACGATTTATCTTACTTTTTCCCGATTTCATCGATTTATATCGGAAAGCTACATCAGCTCATCTGTTCAACAACAAATGGAAACAATTGTTAATGCAGACAGTAAATTTGTTGACAATTGAGTTTCAATTGAGAGTCGAAGGATCAAACAATTACCCTCACTTCTTGTAGAAATAATCTTTAAAACGATCTTATCTTTTCTTTAAAACCAGGCTAAAAATCTTCTTCTGATGGCTGATATTGGCCAGTTTTAAAGGCGCCCAATTTCACGATTTAGACCCGACATCCTTTCAACATTTCGGTTGTAGCTACATCACGGACTAGTTAACAGATAAAAATCGAATAAAAATCGAAATCGGTGAAAATCGGTAGCAATCAAGTGATTTTATCGATTGATAAGGGAAAACGGTGAAAATCTATCTAGAGTAATCTTTTAACCTGAATTAAGTTCAGACACCGGCCGCTTAGTCTCGAGGGAATGTCTGGAATTCAGGGTAGGAGATCTTCATCTAAGGTTGTATTTCTAGCCAGAGAGAACTGGACAGTGGCGGAATCAGGGGGCCCGGCCCCCCTATTTTTAGACCAAACTGAGGCCCCAAGCGCCGAAAAAAATTTTTTTGGAGGCCCCCCACCCCTTATCTCAAGGTGTGGATCCGGCACTGCTGGATGTAATTAAGCCGCACCGTTTTTGTCATTGAACAAAATTAAATGTTTTAGAGGGAAACTTCTGTGTGTAATCACATCAAATTTATCGATTTTTGTCGATTGATTAATCGATACCGATTTTAATCGATTGACTACTCCGAGATTAAAGTTAGTTAATTCGCTAAATAATTTCCTGGTTTTATCATACCTTCTGTCATCTAATAGGCTTGTGTCAATAATATTCCAAGTTCTGCAATCTTGCCGACATTCATTTTCATGTTATTGTAGTGATATTTGGCAAAGAGCAACTTACATATATCTCTCCCGTATCTCTATGGTCCACCTTTGTAAACGTGCATTCCTTCCAGTTCAAATGGGAAGCAAGGTTGGCAGGCCCTCCTTGGCTGGCACTGTCACCTTTCTGCCCTTGATCTCCCTTGGGACCAACAGGACCCTGCATACCACGCTCTCCTTTCATTCCTTTCTCTCCAGAAGGTCCCTGGGGTCCAGTGTTTCCCGGACTTCCTTGTTCTCCTTTGATTCCATCACGACCATCACGGCCGGGTGCACCAGGGGATCCCGGAATTCCATTTATACCAGGAATACCATTTCTACCTGGTTGCCCACGATAGCACAAAGTTCCCTATAAAAGAAAATTAAATGAATTCTGTGATTTGATAATTACTGACTTAAGAATACTTTTTATTATCATATAAACACTAATGAAATACTAGGTGAGCTTTCGCGCGAAAACATGATGTCTTCACACGTGAAAATAACATTATTGTTATTTTCACATGTGAAAATATCACCGTTGCTACGGCCACATAATAAACTGCGCCTCTTGCAGGAAAAAAACTGTTTCAGTGAAATGGTTTGGTATTTCATTGGTGTTTATATAATAAATAGAACATTGCATGGTCGCTTGGAGATACGAAATTTCTCTTCTCGTGTTGAAAATATTTTCAACACTCGAAGAGAAATTTCGTATCTCCGAGCGGCCATGTAATATCCTCTATATACCAACCACACTCATTCTTATTCAAAGCTACACTGTACAGAGCGATAAACAATTTCTCAGATGTGAATTCGTTCAGTTAAGGGACCAGTCATAATTTAAGTTGGAGGGGGGGGGGGGTGGAGGAGAAATTGGGGGACCTTCAATTTTTTTTGGATGGAATATGGGGGGCCTGAAAATGCGAAAAGATGACCTTGGGGGGGTCTTCAAGTTTCTTTTAAGTAGCATCCCTACTAAGTAGCATGATGTTTGAGTATAAAGGACCTGATTTTCATTCAGTTTTACACAAAGTCCTATATTGTGTAATACTAAAACAATTCAATCAGCATTTTTACAAAAAGATTTAATGTTCAAACAGTAGGTGCATCAACACAAAATCCATTATTGTGTAACACTGAAACAATTTCATCGGCATTTTAACAAATGATTACATGCATAAAGTCATGTTATGCAATCTCACTATCCGAATCATTATTTGTAAATGAGGTTGATGTGGACTCACTGTCTGTGTCACCGTCACGTTTTTTGCTATTATAATATGTACTGCTCATATAAAAAGCAGTAAGCTTTGGCTGATTATCTTCTTTCTTCCTTGAAGTGGTCCTGTCCGCCTCTCACCTTTCGATGGCTTGTCTTATCTCAATTATAACACAATCACTGATATATCCTTGCTCTATAAGCTGTTTGAGAGGCTCTAGGTGAAATCTCTTTCTCAGTTTAGTGTGAAGTGCTTCTCTGTTGTTATTTGGCACATTCGGAAGTGACAGTGAGTAAGAACGGCAAAGTAAAGAAAATGTTATTTGTTATTACCATTTGGGTATTATGTATAAGAAAGGGGGGTCCTTAAATCTTTTAACATGATTGAAGGGGGGTACCTAAAAAACATGGCTGCTATTAGTGGGGGTCCGGAAAAAATTTGGAATAAAAAACAATTTCTCCTCCACTCCCCCCTCCAACTTAAATTATGACTGGTCCCTAAGGAAAACAAGTGATGGCCAAAATTCACCTTGTTCGTGTTTGGATTGCTGCTTATGGAATTTTCCACTGCAACTGCAGAGCATACCATTGACAGTCGCAACGTCATTGAATATAAAATGATGGTCAGCGGAAATTTCATCGCAGCTTGCGCCATGATAGTTATCGTCCCCTGATCTGGTGAAAAAAAAATAGGATTACTTTACGTTTCTGGGAAACTGCCCACCTACCCTCTCCTCGACCCCTAAGCCAACATTTTGCCTTAAAAGAGAAGTAAGTGCTTATGTTGGCTTAGGGGAGGGGTAGGTGGGTAGTTTCCCAGAAACCTACATTGATCCAAAAAATACACAATATGTAGCTTTTATTCTCCAAGTGTTAAAAATTGCAAATTTGCAAGGGGCACCATAGTCATTCGAGCAAGAAAGGGCGAGGAAAAGATTAAAAGCTAGGCAAATATTGCTATACATCGCTAA
>CALNXK010000047.1:87500-132500 GCA_942486035.1 Porites lobata | reverse complement strand
TTAAGTGTCGCACACGAAATGAAATGAAATGAAAGGTCTTCAGTGTGAATTAACCCTAAAAACCCTAAGTTGCCATAACTTACACACTTTAAACACAATTTAGCTAGATTCCGTGTGCGATCTCAAAGTTTCGTTTTCGGCGATTTCAATCGATCAAGATGCAATCGACACCAACAAGTGGCGAACTTCGAAGAACACTCATGATTTGCGAGTAATTCAAAAAGGAACGCACGCATCTTGAAATGAGGAATATGAATAGCTAAGTTTATGTATTTGAAACATTAGCTGCTGCAAGAAAACATAATTTAAACTACTGATTTACATCAATGTTAACAAGAAACTGAGAAACTTTTAATTTAAAATTTAACAAGAAAAATTTTCCCTTGGTTTTATACTCCAGGAGACACAAGGTTGTTTTTTGTTCATGAAAAGGCGTTTAAATATAAATGTAAAATTCTCTTTTAACCAAAAAAGAATATGATCGCGCTTGACTTAATACATTTTTTCTCCGCGCGTACGTTCGCAGTGAATACATTATGTATGTATTACGCATGTACTGCTAAGCTTGAATAGGTGTGTACTCCTGCATTTTTCTCATAAAGTCAGCGGGTGTTTAGTAACACTTGCATGTAATTATGCCCACTCTACCCTGAAAGACACCCACAAAAAGTATAGATACAGGAGCCCGTAGGTTAGCAAGGACCTCAAACATAGAGACAGACGAAGAAAGGGCTTGAGCATGATCATCGCGCAGAATGAGTGGACATCATTAGCTATTCATGACTGCCGAAGCGGAAAATTCGAATGAACGAGCGCTTTCAATAAGCTCTGCATAAGAGAAGAAAGGGCCTCTTTTGGCCCACAAGCGTTGATAAAACTCATTCGCACGACTTCGTTAGCCCAGAAATTACAAAACCACGGATGGAATATTGAAAATGAAATGATATATTAATGATTTAAGCAAAAGAAAAAAAGCGTTTTACGAATTAAAAGAACTATCCCTCTGCATTTGAAAATTGTTGAAAAACAGACATTTTTTGTATGGAAGCTGACTTTGAGCGCGATTTTCTGGAAACCACCAACAAAATCCTTTAAACCACGGACGGAATATTTTAGATTGGTCTTGCATTACAAACTACGTTTTCTACAAAGGAAAGACTACGAGTCAACCAATGAAAGCTATTCGGTTCACGCTTCATCTGTAATATTACAGACTTATATGATTCTATTTCTAGCTCGACTGCAAGTAAATGTCCCGAGAACAATAGCCATTCTGTGCGAAGATTGTTCGCAACGTGAACTAATCAGACTAATCATTTAGTCACAGACCTATCTAGATTCTCAGCACCTCTTGAAGAGACCGAGTCGTTATATGTCCCATGTCCTAGTTTTCCATCTTCGATGGCGTTGAAAAATCCTTCTTTTAAGCCAGAATAGGCTGCAATACTCGCAGTCCCCGATCTATTGGAAAGGTTACAGAAACACCAATGAAATACCAGGTGAGCTTTCGCGCGAAAATTTGGTATCTTCACATGTGAAAATAACATGTTATCTTCACATGTGAAAATATCACCGTTGCTATAGCTACATAATAAATCGCGCTTTTCACACCAAAAAACTATTAAAGTGAAATGGTTTGGTAGTTCATTGGTGTTTATATAGTAAATAGAACATTACATGGCCGCTTGGAGATACGAAATTTCTCTTTTCGTGTTGAAAAAATATTTTTCAACACTCGAAGAGAAATTTCGTATCTCCGCGCGGCCATGTAATATCCTCTATATCCTGAACAATCCCCTCAAAGGATGTTTTAAAGGATTATTCCCTGTTGTCGAGATAGGCTTATAGGAGGAAACAATCTTCTTTTGCTTCTTGGAAAACGAAATTGGCCTGAAAATATATTCATTGGCATTGTCCAGTATCCACGCCTTGGAAAAATACGACTGCAACACAGAATCCGTTACGTTTCAGAAATTACCAGTGTTTTTCCCTCCGTCAGCTGATCCGTCTTATTTTTGGATATGTTAATTTCTATGTGATCTTTCTTGTGAGTTATATTATTCCGACGTAATTCGTGAAATTCAGTGCTTCGTAAGAAACCGGAAAACGAGAAAACGATATGTAAAATTACTGTTCGAAGGAGCAAATATTGCCTAGAAATTTCTAAATCTTATAATGAGAAAACCTAAAAATTTCTAGATAACCGTTCCATTCGTCTAAAATATCCGGAGGTTTTCTAATCTTTTTGCTTAATTACGATTTTCGGAGCTTTATTCACATGTTAATACCAAGATATTGTGATTATTGTTAAAAAAGGTCTCCTAAAACGTTCGGTATAAAGACAAAAAGTCCCCTATAATTTTCTAATGATAGCAAGACTACTTCATGTCCTCGAACGTTTGACCAACCCATAAGCGTTAGGGTAGCTAACACTTTCGGATGAGACGAAAAAGCCACCTAAAACTTTCGTGAAGACCAAAGTTTCCCTAAGACATCCGAATAGATAAATATTTTTTAGGGCAACTCCAAACTAACCAAACAGGCTTCTAAAGCATATGTAGAGAAAACCATCTGAGGCACTTATGGCGTATTTGCAGGTCGTTGGGTGCCCCTAGTTTGAGCACAGTACCATCTACAGAGTCCTAAGGACATCAGATTACTGTAAACTTCAGAGTGCATCCATCTCGATCCTGCAATAACTGTCCCTAAGTCTTTGAGTAACATGATACAGGAAAAAAGCATTATTTCCAATGCTCTCCATAGTCATGTTTGAGACTGAACTATTTAGCTGTTCAGCAAAGCAGGTTATATACACCGTGGTAAGTAGTCGCCTTCGCAGCCGCTTGGGCTGGAGTCAGCAATTCTCCCCGTCCCCTAGGGGAAGAGACTAGGTTGTAAGCGATAGGTTAACCGAGTTTGTAAACGTTGCTTCTGTTTATTCAAACGTGCAAAAAAAAAGGAGGCAAAGGAACCCTTTGTTGTAGGCGCCAATAAGCTTCTGGAAAGTAAATTAGGGTGGATTTATTTGCAGCATACGCGCTTTCCAAAAGTTTCGAGACCCGTTTTATTTTCATCGCTTCCCTCGCGGTACGCGTATGGGGTGTGCGATAAATCGATTGAGTGACACATGGAATTTTTACCTCAAAGATGCAGAGGCTAGCACAATAAAAGAAGAAGGCATCGCAGAAACGATACAGTTTTGTGAAAGTTTTTATGTGGAACTGAGATTCCGTAAGTCTGTAAAAACTTGTCTTTTTCTGGAAAATCGATGTTTGGCTTTGAATGTTTACACAACTGATTGACAGACACATGGGAAAAGTAATTAGAACAGCTGTCAAAGGCTTCCGAATCGTGAATCGTGCGTGGTCTCATGACTGTTCCGATGACTGTCATAAAAATATGAGTTTCGGACGCGGAAGGTGTTAGAATCTTTTTTGTACATACGATAGTAAACACTAAACCTAGTGTGGACAACAATAATTGCCCTCTACCAAAACAATGTAACATTCTCTTCACTAAGAACTTTCAGTTTTTCAAGGCTTTACATTTTCCATCCTTTTGCATTCTTTTCTATTTTTTTATTTTTACATTGAAAATGTTTAACACCCCCATCGCATTTTCCTTTGTACCCGTACTACTTGACTTATCGGGTCGAAAACTTGTCAGTTGCTTGCTTTTTGTCAACGTGGTTAACAGCGTAAGGTTTAACATTACTTCGCATGATTCATTTTCAATTTTTTCATGTTCAGTTTTCCAGCGGAATTATTCGCCTCGAGCGACGGACAAAGTTTCAATCTCGTTATCCATTGGGCATTTAGGGCATATCAAATATAGTAAATGCTTTTACACAAACTGCCACATTCCGCAATTGTACGACTATGATTGCGGTTTCGTGTACGTTGCCGACGATCTTTGTTATGGTACGGATGATGTGCATTATTAGATGTGAAATAATTATTCTAGATAAGTTCCAGTTATCCCATTAGCCACTGATCAAATTTAGTTTGCAAGGCAGATGCTGGATTGGGATAGAACTAAGCTTTTCTGAAGGGGGAGGGAGTTACTGGCAATTATTTTAAGCACGAGTATTTATAGTACTAGTATTTTTCTTTGGCGAAAACTAAGCAGAAATTCTCTTTGCAACCAGGGGCGTATAGCCAGCACATAGAACTGTAGGCCCGGGCCTACAAAGTTTTGGTTTGATGCGTTGTTGGCAACGAAAACGTCACGCATTCCGCGCAATCTGAATTTTCTGGGCGAAACGGCTTTTTTGGGGGGATTGTCATTTCGCAAACTACAGATTGTCACGTGATTGTCATTTCGCAAACTGCAGATTTTCATTTCGCAAACTACAGATTCTCATTTCGCAAACTATAGATTTTCATTTCGCAAACTACAGATTCTCATTTTGCAAACTACAGATTCTCATTTCGTTTCGTTTCGCAAACTACAGTAAGCCCTGTTCTGCCTTCACGGTTTTTCTCTTAGCAGTGGAACACCAAAATAGCGCTAACTCGCCGAAAACGCTTCAAAACGGCCTGAGACGCGGGCAAACAACATAGAATACAGCAAGGCAATAAGGTAAGTCGATTTTATTTAAAAGTATAACATTTTTCTCGCTTTTAAGAAAAACCGTTTACATTCCATACAAGCCTTTGTAAATAACCGTTTGTAACACAACACAGCGATAGCTCGCAATCGGAGTCACGTCCGCGTTCCTATATATATAGCGAGCTTGGGCGGCCTGTGTTTACAGCTGATTTACTTTGGTTACCAAGGAGGGCGTTGCAGTGTGTGTTTTGACTGCATGCCACTTTTTGGAGGACCACATGTAATACAAGAAACAACGCATTTTCTATTCTCTTCCTTGATAATTTCTACAAAGTGGATAGATCGACATCAGACCTGTTGCTCAGAAAGCAAGTTAACATGAAAGGTCATGAAACGGACTGATAAGTTGTGTTGTTATATTCCTAGACTTTCACTCAACTAAACAGGGACTGCCATTGGTTGATTCTTGGTCACGTGGCCTTGACTAAAATCAAATGTATCCCGATCGTGATACATTAAACAATGTATCCCGCTCGGGATACATTGCAGCACGTGATCAAAGCATGATGGAAAGTGGCGTGACAGAAGGCGGGAAAAACACCGCCAGGTCCAGCCAGTTTTCTTTTTCGTGAATGAACACAACAACACAAAAACGAAGCCTCAAGCTAAAAAGCAACGATTTTTAAAGTTATCCCAGAAGAAAAACAGCAGCTAGTGGAGGAAAAAGATGCAGATAATATGAGGAAAGTACTTTTGTTTGTAAATCATTCATTCAGTGGTTTTGAGAATTAAATTTGTGTTGTTATAAGTACCGAGTCGACTGTTTTGGTTCGCTCCGGTTATTCTTTTGTTGCTGTTGAAGTGAAAGTCTAGAAATATAACAAAACACTTAATGTCAGGTCCCTCGGGAAACCAGTTAGTTTTGTTTTCCCTCGAGTCCTGATGTTTCCCTCGACTTCGTCTCGGGAAACATCAGGACTCTTGGGAAAACAAAACTAACTGTTTCCCTCGGGATCTGACATTAAGTGTATATTAAATTTTAACTAGCTGACAATTTTGCCCATGTTTTTCACTTCTAGCATCATTTGTTTTTGCTTGCGCACATTAAACTGCGTACGGTATCTGAGTTAAACTGATACGTAAGTCCGAAAGTCCGACAGGCAACAATCATATGTCCATCAAAACCATATGCTTACAATTGAAACCAGCGATATTCAGTCACTGCAGCATGTCAAACACGAGCCAAGCCCTCACGCACGAAAAATATTATTTTGTATCACCGACAAATGTCTGCTCTGCCGACTCAGCGACCTTTTTGCTATGCGATTTTAACAAGATTTAGGACACGAATGTCTCAACGGAATTGCCATAAGCAATTGTTTTGAAGTTATATGAATTTGCTAAGCTTTGCTATTTTTGTTGAATATTTACGCAACTGTTTTAGACAGATAGAAAGCGTAAAAACAGCTGCCAAAGGCTCCAGGAATGGCGAATCGTGCATGGTCTCATGGCCGTGTCATTGTCTTTGAAAAAGCCTCTTTAAATCGACAAAGGTAGTTTGGGGACACTGCATAATTATCTTAGAATCTTGTTATACCATCGCAACCCTCGATACGGACTGTTGCAAAAAATTCTTGTCCTCCCAATGGACAATTACAATTACAACACCCATAATTGGTCATATATTATTTTCTGTCTTTGTAATCTTTCATCTTTTATATTAAGAATTTTTATTGCTCCTTTTGGTTCAATTTTAAAGAGGGCAAACACTCCAAAAATTTGTCCTTTTTTCCTAACTTCATTGTTTGCTTTTTGTCACCGTTGCTAGCAACACGCGATTCAATATTACTCCAAATGATTCAAAAACTTCAATTAAGCTTTGTTTGGGTTCATGTTTCTGAGGTTGATATTGTATCTATTTGAAATAATATTCTCTTTCTGTGGAACACAATTAAAAATTTAATATTCCTAAATATTCAGTTTAGGTTGTCTCTATTATGAAACTGAGACTAAGCAGGAAAAGTGAATAGTTTGCGTCGTTTACGGATCAATTGTGTAAAAAATGAGATGTTAAGGACTTCCTCCAGACCAGTTCACATAATCGTGACTGTCAATAGATCCTTGAAACCATCCCAAGTCATTTTTTGTTTTTATGGAAAACTGTTATTAGTAAAAATAGAAAGCCAAGATCGTGCATAGCTTGATTGAATTTTTACCACGTGTGGAATGTGGGCGTTCACTGCCGTCAGTTAAGTGGGTAAAACTACCTGTATGGCTGCACGCTCGAGCACTTTTCTTTTGCAGGCAGCCCGGAGTGTTTAAGACTTCTGCAGTAAAAACTGGTAAGTAGCAGTGATTTATTTAGTTAGTTAGAATGCTTTTGCTTTGCTGGAGTGATTCTGCATCAAGCCCCTTTTTCAGTTTAACGCGACCAGTTTTTGTTTTATTATTTTTACTAAAATGAGTACTTTGCTGGGTGCAAGCCATGTTGTTAGTTCCTCTTTCTGAGAGAGCCATTATGAAGCTTAGGACGCGCTTGTATTAACTGGAGATTTGAAAAAAAGATTCGGAGGTTGGAATAGTTATTAGTAATATTGAGAAGTTAGTTGGAAAAGAGGATAACACAATACCGACATTTCTAATGCTAATAGAAGACTGCAAAACTCTTGTTTAATATAACTGAATAAAGAGAACAGCTAAAATGAAATTCACACTTATCAGGTTTTGCCAAGCCCTGCACACCTGATAAGTTACGTTCCTCACTTCTCGATACATCTTATAGCCGCGCGTAATGTATCAGGACTTCAGGATATAGCAGTCTGAATGTTTTTAAAGCCGCACCCACTTGATTCTCTGGATGAATTAATAACGATGTACACGTAAGCGATTACTAGCTACTAACCTGCTTTTGATGCTGACTGACCATAACCTAGATAATGTTCATCCTGCGAGCGAAAAAGCGCCTGTGAGGGACGCCTATTACAGTTAAAAGGTTTTCCCCATTCCTCATGGAAGGAACTTGATGTGGCACTTTTATCTATGCTGATCTGGGAATTTATCAAAAGTGTTTTCGGATTTTCGATTAGCATTAGGATTGCTAGTAAGCTAGAAGGAGAAAAAAATAACTGCGATATACGTTTTAGACCTTATTTAAAATTACATGCTTTATACATCTTTTTAAAGTAATTGTCGTAATTGGTTCGGAAACGCGAAAGAGAGTTCATGGTGGAAGTAATATATCAAACATGAGACGCACTGTTTCATCACCAGATGAAACACGGAGAAGAGAGTTGAAAATACGACGCGCAGCGGAGTATTTTTGACGAACTTCGAGGTGTTTCATCTTTCGATGAAACACTGTGTCGAATGTTTGATATTTCTTCTCAAACAAAATCATTTTTGAAGGAGAAATTAAGGATGCAAAAATGAGCAGTTTTTCATCTGATATCCAAACAGTCATTAAACATTAATTTCCTTTGAATTTTCTTTATGAATTATTAATGAGTTTGAGAAATAGCTATCAAATTCTAATCGCAGTGTCTGGTTGTGTCTTCGTGGTTTTCTTTGTGTTTTCCGACGAAATAGCATTTTTCCAGCAGTGTAAGGATAAAAACGGTTTTCTTCGATCGCCATTCTTTCATCCGGGAAGCTCTCTTCTTATCTTGAAATGACGCGTACACTGACCACGGAAGAACATGGCATAATGGCTCACACACCATTATGGCTAAGCCAATCAAAACTCTAGAATTGCATTATCAGTAAGATTGAGTTTTTAATGATGATGATGATGATGATGATGATGATGATGATGACGATGATCTTTATCATTATCATTATCACAATAATTATCATTATTATTATTATGGCAGTACAAACGTCTGGATGCCCTTATTATTATTATTATTATTATTATTATTATTATACAATATATTGGTTATTTTAAAATGGTTGTTACTGATACCGCGCTTTATTTGACATTGGTCTCTTTCCTCGTCTGTCTATCAGATGATATCCCCGCACGACTAAGGACAATGGGATTGACTTCATATGACTGCTTGTCCCCTGAGAAGTATTCTCACTGTCGGTGCCTAGGAACATAAATTTTTTGTAGTGGCACAATGTTAAGATTCCCAAAGGATTTTATTTTCTTCACGTTTTAATTTATTTCTTTGCTACGCAAAGTTTGCCAATTATAGAATAGTGAGGATAGTTGTGCACCAAACCTTTCCACAAACTTGATCTTCCCTAATATTTGGAAAGTTTCTCCATTTTCTACTTAGACACACTTCATCAGGGCGCATGTTTTTGCTATTATTCTTATCATTAGGTCACCATGGTTTCTAGAATTATGTTTCTCGTCTTCTCCCTGAGCTTCATCTTTTTTGGAAGTGGATATTTGGTCAAGCGTACCCATGATCCGTTCAAGGAAGTAATGGGGTGTTTCAAAATAGCGCTTGAGAACTCGCAAAAGGAATTGCAAAAGGGAAATATAGGCGACGCAATTTGCTATTACAAGGTAAGATTATCCATCTAGAAGTGCGCCGAGGGTAGGGGAGGGGAAAAAATTGACAAAGGAAACACCAGGCTGCTGAATACAGGAATTAGTCTCCTTTAATGGGCTTAGTTCGAAGGCACTATAATTTGTAGCTGGCAAAGAAAATATAGTGGTCACTATTTTGAAGCACACGTATCTCTACTAGGAATGCGGACAGCTGCGAGACCGCGAGAACTAGGGTGTTTTTCTCTGAAATAAAATCCCAGAGTTGACAAACCATAAAAATAGTAACAGAAAATCTGAATTCTTGGCCAAGTCAATGACGAGTCAGGGACTTTGGAGTTTGTGACGATTATGAAAAGACATTGATTTTCACTCGGTAATAAAAACATTCTGTAACTGTCATTCTGTAATTAATTGTGACTCTTTCCACTTCCCAAAGAATTCTAGACCCAATGTAAAACGTATTTGGTGATTTAATTATATATTAAGTCTAGAAACTCATGACCTCCAAAGCTGTGAAATGCAAGGTTAGTGAAAATCATTTCGAGGTCTAAGAAAACGGTAGAGGATTTTTTAGGTTTCTGGGAAACTGCCCACCTACCCCTCCCCTAAGTCAACATTAACACCTACGTCTCACTTAGGGCAAAATGTTGGGTTAGGGGAGGGGAAGATGGGCAGTTTCCCCGGAAACCTAAATTGATCCAACTGATCTTTTACTTATAACTTGTTACAGTGGATGAATCCGTGCGTTAGGGATCTTGAGCTAACTGTATCTCCCGGATCAAGGCTGTGGCTGGATCTTGTTGTTGCTTCCTTGTGGCAGGAACTTGCTCTTGTTCACAAAGTTTACCTTTGCCTCAACTATTCGACTGCTGACCTGGAAAGCTACGCCTTGAAATCAGGTGACTGATCAGTGTTAAAAAAATCTGCAATAAACTAAACTAATAAATCCTATCCCACGTTTGTTAAGGTGGCTCGATACAGTTTTTCAGGGTCAATACCTGCCAAGTTTGAGCATAAACTACGTCGCCAAAAACAAAGTTTTGGAAAAATTGCCACCACAGTTGTATTAGATAAAGATGAAACTTTGTTCTGATCGGGGTTGAAACGGCATCGGAGTTGTCATAGCAACGAAATGACGCTATTACCTATTTTACTTGCAGCAGTATATCTCGGCACTGGGAACTGTTCTTCGAAAATCATTCACGGTAACTTTTTCGTCCAATAGCAGCCTCGATGTTCGTGAAGTTTAAGCGAAATCTGTAAGAGCGTTATCGAGATATTTTGGGATAAAGTTTTTATTGTTAGAAACACAGTAAAAAATGGACAATATTGTTGTTTGGCCGTTATCTGTAGAAAATGAAGCGCTTTCGACATGCAATTTCACCTCATAGTAGTTTCAATCTTTTTAAAAGCGTGTGTGAAAGATCATGGGAGATAGCTCCAGCCGATTGCTAGAAAGAAGGGTTTGATTAGTATGTATCGAAGCGCTCTTGTTAGCGGTTTTGTAAACATTTTGGTCTACTTTAACAAATTAGTGAATAATTTTTAAACCGCTCGATAGATTGTTTTAAAAATTTAAGATTCTTGAGATTAACCTTCCTTTTATATGACCTTTTAGTTTCAAGATTATTGATATATTGTAAGGCAGTAAAATAAGGGCTACAATTCGTTACTTTTTTATCGGAAGTTTCGTCATTACAAGTGAGAGCCTCTAATTATTCAAGGCATTGTCTCGAAGTTTCATTTTCACGTGAACAGCAGTAACTAACAATGCATTTGAAATATGCAAAAATGCTAGCTATTGTTGTGCACGAAAATATGAAACTTGGACACAATACCCTGAATAATGAGAGGCTCACACTTGTAAACACAAACTTTCTGCCAAAATATTAGCGAATTGTAGCCCTTATTTTACTGCCTTACAATATATCAATAATCTTGAAACTAAAAGGTCATATAAAAGGAAGGTTAATCTCAAGAATCTTGAATTTTTTAAACAATCTATCGAGCGGTTTAAAAATTATTCGCTAATTTGTTAAAGTAGGCCAAAATGTTCAAAAAACCGCTAACAAGAGCGCCTCGATACATACTAATCGAACCCTTCTTTCTAGCAATCGGCTGGAGCTATCTCCTTGATCTTTCACACACGTTTTTAAAAAGATTGAAACTACTATGAGGTGAAATTGCATGTCAAAAGCGCTTTTTTTTCTACAGATAACAGCCGAACACCAAGATTGTCCATTTTTTACCGTTTTTCTAACCACAAAATCTTTATCCCAAAATATTTCAATAACGCTCTTACAGATTTCGCTTAAACTTCACGAACATCGAGGCTGCTGTTGGACGAAAAAGCTCCCGTGAATGATTTTCGAAGAACAGTTCCCAGTGCCTAGATATACCGCTGCAAGTAAAATAGGGAATAGCGTCATTTCGTTGCTATGACAACTCCGATGCCGTTGCAACCCTGATAAAAACAAATTTTCATCTTCTTCTAATACAACCGTGGTGGCAATTTTTCCAAAACTTTGTTTATGGCGACGTAGTTTATGCTCAAAATTGGGAGGTATTGACCCTGAAAAACTGTATCGAGCCACCTTAATACCAGTTACTCACTGGCAGTCGCCTATGGCCAGAAACGAATGCTTCTAATAGCGCAAGTATTTCTTTCGCCTTAGCAGTCTTGCTTCCCCTTCGGAAGACATCTTCGGAAGCTTCAAAACGTTCAAATCTCGACGTGAATACTAAGTGAAAGAATTCAGAGCAGAAACAGACTAGCTTTATGAGCTAGTACTGCACGGAGGTAAACTAGGAATACGGCCTTGTGTCACAGAAGAGGTGGACATGTAAATTTAAAGAACAGGAAAGAGAACTTTTACGAATGAAAAGGGGCATTGAATTGAGGAATGACAGATTTTGCTAGTATCGACTTGTAAAACATAACGTATATAGACGTGTTATTTGTTGTCTAAAATTTATTGTCGCTTACGGTTTTTAGGTGTAATGAAAAAACTGGATTTGCACAACATTGGTGAGTACTCATAGTAAAGTAATTTTAGCGCTAAGCTCAACTTGAGAAATCTTAAAGAAAGAACACCCAACGGCAACAAACAACTACTAGTTCTACCCCATATCCAGGGGCCCTTTGTTTCCCTACCAAGGAGCCTGGTCTCAGGCTACGCCAACACAAAATTCTCAACGAATAATCCATTGCTTTAGAGAACATTTTCTGAGAACATTTACTGATTTTATGATTCTTACAATCTCAGTTGTTGGACCGTTTCTTTAAAGACCCATTAGGTGGAATAAAAAGATAGATAATTAAGACAAATAGCTTATTCGCGCTTTAAATCTATATCACAGCTCTTGAGTTGAATTGGATGAAACTTGACAAATGAATACAAACAATCAAAACTACGCTGAATCCACAAAAATCACCTCAGTAATAAAATTGCCTATTTGCAATTGCTGTAAAAAAGAAACTACTCTTCAGTCTGTCCGTTGTACAAATGGGAACGAAAAATCTTCGGTTATCTCTCAGATTAAGACCATGTTTGTTTGCATGGCTCTGATAAAATCTGTATAATTCTGTACTCACCATGCGGACCGTCCTTTCGTACAACCTGAGATCAGGCAAAATTTTAGCAGCTCTCATACATTCTCTTATTTTGCCTCGTTTAGGAAGATCTTCAGATGCGTCTTGGCGATATCGGTAATTAAAACAACCTTCGCCACAAAACCTGTCTTCAATAGTTTTCTCTCGTGAGTCTCCAATGCCTTCATTTTAAATAATGGAAACTGGAATTAGCAACTCCCAAGGGATTAAAAAAGCTTTACCGTCATTAGACAGCTCTTTAATGGCTGTCCAAAGGGAAACACCTCCTAAAAATAAAAGGGAGGAGAAGATGATGATTAATGCATGGATTAATGCAGCACATTAATAGTTTTAGCTAAAACCGCCGAGGGATGATATACCAGAAATATCGAAGAATATAACACTTGACATCAGAGCAAGGGTTTGAGAAACTTATAGTGTTAATAGCACAACTAGAGAGTACTTTTTAAATAATGGCAAGATTGACGATGGGCTTTGTTTTCAGAATTAGCAAGCCCTAGGAATACTTGTCCAGAAAACATTCGAACAACTTTAAAGCCGAATTTAGAAGGAAAAGTTTCGGACTTCTGCCCTACATGCTTCTATTAAATTTCCCTGGCATACAGGGGTATATAAATGGATAGGAGTTTAAAAAAAGCATTGCTAAATCAAAAAGAAAAAAAAAAAGTACATTAATGTTTAACGAGTGTCTTTATATCTGATAAAAAAACACGGCTAAACTTTACGTCCAATTTTTACACCAAAATAACCCCAAATCTAAATATTAGTGCAAGAATGAGTTGATCTATATCGGAGAAAATTGAAGCCGTTGAAAAATATCGCAGTTGGGTGTATTATCAAGTTTAAAATCTCGAGGCGTGGCCTCAAGTTTTTAAGCCTGATACACTCCTGCTTGTTTTTCATCGACACCTTACAAAATTGTGTGTCGTCTTTCCTTGCTCTCATTTAAATTGGCAAGATTTTATTAGATGAACCAATAAAATCCCAGATTGGATTAAACAGTCAGACAAAAGTGTTTTTGCACGTTCTAATCTAATAAACTGTTTCTTCCTCTTCTTCTTCTTGTATATATATATATATATATATATATATACAATAGAGAATGACGAAATGAAACCGTGCGCTCAGCGGGCCATCCTGGACTGCGCTTTTGGCACAAGCTGGAATGGCATTTTCGCAAGCATGTTCGAACCACTTTTCAATTGCGTAAAAAATGAAGGTAAAACCTGTACAGCCCCAATTTGGCAGCACTTTGTCAAAACCGTTGTCGCTTTTGAAGAGGAATTCAAGAAGCACAAGAAGAAATTCAAAGAGTACTTTCCTGGTACTTTCTGAAGATTCAGGTGTGAGGCAGAACCCTGAAGATCGACACAGAGGAAACATCCTTTGCGCGAAACACGACTTAGAGTGGTAGCGACAGTTATTTACTTAAACGGCCAATTTGAGCCTTTTTATTCTCCCTATTAAAGCCACTAGTAATGGCTATAGTCAAAGTATTTATGTAACACAAACTCAGCACGATTTGCTAATATTAAGAAGATATTTTTAAAAATAAAAAAAACGACAAGATAATGCTGTTAGTGTTCTTGAAGTTATTTGATGAGATTATGGAACGACTTTACTCATCTGTTAAAGAGACTGCGCTTTAAGGCCAATTACTTTTTATGAATTACTTCTCTACGGACAGAATCACAGACAACAATAGCTTCACGAAGTACAGAAAAAATATCCCTCCAGAACGTTATAGATCAGAATTACAAACGGCAGACTTAATACGGGCGGGTTCCCAAAACCCAACCGCGATCCTTTTTATTCTATATCTACTTCAAGTTTTTCCATTCGTGTCTTCTTTCTCGAGTTACATTTTCCTTTATTGTTTAAACGATCGTTTCTATATTTCAATCAATTTGGCGCCCAGTTCCTAATAGCTGATTTTCTTTTAATAAGCATGACGTTTTCAAAGATTTCCACTGCCGGAGAGGGTTCCCACTAGTGGCGATCGGCAATTTTGCGGCCCATTTCTCGATTGATGTGGTCGAACTTAAACAAAAGTATTTCCAATATAGATAACTTAGACGGAATTTAAAAACGATCATGTAAAAAAAAATTCCGCTTCTCAACAGTTTTTGCCTGCGAATCTCGAAAGGCTGAGAATTGTCAAGCAGCCTTGAAGGCTAGTTAGTTCCACTACCACCTAGATCTGTTCATCACTTGGCTTGTCACTAAGATCAACACACAATCGCCATAACTGTGGGTCCTGGCCATGGAGAGTGTCAATCGTAGTTCAACACACAAGGAGAAATAAGTAATATTTTCACTCGACTAGCCGTATCGCTTATAGAAAATTACGATTTTCATACCTTTGGTAAGTCGGTCGTGGACTTATGTTCTTGTATCCTTGAGGCCATGTTACACAAGGTTCGCGGACAGTTGAAAAGTTCTTGAATTTTTGGAGAAGTCCTTGAAAGGTCCTTGAATATTCTTCAACTTTTAATGTAGTAGCCTGGAAAGAGTTCTTTTTTTTTTTAATGCCCAAGACAGAATATAAATCATAGCTCAGAGAATTTAAAGGTTATTTACATAAAGTGCTATGTGTTGTATGCAATAATTGACTATCAATATTAGTCCAGTCAACTAAAAAATGTACAGAAGTTGAAGTTAACGGTTCAAGCCTTAATAGAATAGACTGGGAATGTGAATTTTTGTAGCTCCGTGAAATTATATTCCTTAAAAGATGGACTTTGAAAATCTACTTGGTCCTAGAAAAGTCCTTGAAAAGTGTTTGAAATAATTATGGTTGCAATGTTTTGTATGAACCCTGTTACAGTTTGCGATTATCCCGGCTTCGTTGAATTTTTTTTTTCGGGAACTCATGTCAAGAATATTCTCCGTAAAACGGATCCAGCAACAATGGTAAAGGTTAGGGAAGAACGTTTGTTTTACGAAGACATAAGTCACCAGGGAGGTCCTCTTTGTTGATTGCAGGTGAAAAAATTATTTTCTGGCCGGTCGAAAGGGGAGAATTGTAACTGAGCTTTTGAAATTGTACTCATACAGTAAGAGTAGATTCCCAGGAGCTCGATCGCCCGTTCTTTTCAAAAAGTTTCCACACGAAAATGTGATCGTTGCAGAATCACCCGGGTTTACGAGGATCTAGCACTATACTACTCCTGCAGCCATTATTTTAGGTTAAGAGCGAGACAGCCAAGCATGGACAATGAACGACACAGAGTGTGAGTTTAAGTAGACCGAGCAAAGATCTCTAGGAGCGAGGTTCGGGTCGCGAAATACGGCTGACTCGCTAAGACTTTTTACCGTGCTTTTCTCTGACAGTAGCCTTGCAGCTGTTCAGAATCTCTAATTTAATTGGACCCCTTTCAAGGGCGGATCCAGGGGAAGGGCCCGGGCCCTTATTTGTGGACCAAACTAACCGCTCCGCCCCTTCACCCCCCCAAAAAAAAACCCCTGGATCCGGTCTGGATCCGCCGCTGCCTTTAAATTATGTCGCAACTCTTTTGCTTTCGGGCTGTAGGTTTCATTGTTAACTCCGCTTACTGTTTTCTCAACCAATCCCTTGAGGTCCTCAGAGAGCTGCAAGAGTCTGTCTTCTCTGACTGCGAAAGAGGTCATATCAACGAAGTAATGGCTTAAATATCTGTGTTAAACCAATTAGAGGGTTGCTTGGGGAATACTACTAGCCGTCCCTGATTCTCTAAAGATGACAATACACGAAAACATCGTTGTTTCCATTGCCCAAGATAGCTCATGTGGGAGACTATTTTATTAACTGTTTAGCAAAGCAGGTTATGCAGTGTGGTAAGCGATAGTTTATCAGTTTGTAAATACTGCTTTTATTATAATTCAAACGTGCAAATAACTGAAACAAAGGAATCTTTTTTTTTTAGAGCCAATAAGCTTCTGGGAGGTAAATTAGGGTGGGTTCATTTGCAGCATAGACGCTTTCCAAAAGCTTTGAGACCCGTTTTATTTCATCGCTTTCGCGGTACGCGTACGGGATATGCGATTAATCGATTGAGTGAAAAATGGAATAATTACCTCAAATTAAATATACAGAGGCTAGCACAATAAAAGAAGTAGACATCGCAGAAACGCTGCAGTTTTGTGAAAGGTTTTATGAGGAAGAGATTCCGCAAGTCTATGAAAACGTGTCTTTCTACTGGAAAGTGGATCATTCCGGCACTGTTATATGACAAATAATGTAATGTCGTTCACTTGTCATCGGAAGAGAGTCAAGAGAATCTAAAATAAATTTTATTTAGGCAATTAACCTAATTTGATTTTATATATGATGCCGTATATGAGCCAACATTAGGGCTTTTCTAAGAAAATTTTTCACATGGCTTCACAAATTTGTAATTTTAATTTTCTGTTGTGAAATAATAGCAGAACGTGTAACAAGGCGAATACCGTAATGTTCATACTTCTTCCTGGCTTTTTTTTTTTAACTCACGCCGTTGTTTACGGCTCAACTCAGAAATAGATTTGCATTACCTCTTCTAGCTTGTGGCCCTGGTGATTTTTTTCCATTTCTTCTATTCGACTGCCTAGTAATGTCTAACTTCCAAATTGCCTTATTTGCTGGTATATAATTTACTGTTGGGCGCTTGAGACTTCTTCAATGAAGATCCGGGACATTGTGGTCCACCCTGTGTACGCGTCAGCAAGTTTATGACCATTATTGCAGTTTCCAACCCAGAATCCCACTCGCACTCTTCCCTTGTGAATGTTATTGCAGTGTCCTTCAATATGACGGTGACGGTGAAGGTTTTTGCCAGCTGCTGTTGCCATATAAAATGCTCCATCAATTGAACCAGGAGAGCTACACTCGGCGCCATTGAAGGTGAAATACCAACGACTGCAGCAACTATCACAGTTGTAAATCCTGAGATTACCATCAAAGTAAACATGGAGGGCAGTTTCCGTGAAGTTCTTCATGAATTGACAGCTCTGCAAAAGAAAGTGATAGTCTATTAGCTCGTCGTTTAAGAAAACTGACTACTGAAAATGTATTTTAAACAGCATGAAACGTGATGGAGAAGACAAAGCTGAGCGCGATGAAATGCAAGAGACGACCAAGGAGCATGCAAAATAAGAAACATTTGTTTTTTAACCCGAACACTTACATATATTTCGCCTGTATCTCTGCCATCTGCTTTTTTCCAAGAGCACTCTTTCCAGTTCACGTGGGAGGGAAGGTAGGCACTCCCCAGGACCTGACTCTCTCCTTTTTCCCCTCGCTTTCCCTTCAAGCCAACTTGACCCTGTTGTCCAGTCTTTCCCAGGCTTCCCTTTTCTCCCTTTACTCCATCACGTCCATCACGACTAGGTATTCCAGGGGATCCTGGGATTCCATTCACTCCTGGAATACCATTTGTACCTGGTTGTCCAACACCATAACACGATGGAAGAGCCTATAGTTGATCAAGAAATCACTATTTTCAAATAGAGATGTTATTGAAACAATTCGTACAAAATGTATTTTTGAAGACTTGAATAAAAAGAAACTGAACTGTTAGCTTGAACAAAGTTTTAAAACCTTTTATTTAGTGTTTGCAAAAGGTATGAAAAAACTCACACTGTTGTCAAGTGATTTGTTGTTCTTGTCTGTAACCGCTGTACACATGATGATGACAAGTGGCAGAAGGTAAATAGAAAGTTGCGCCATCAATAACGTCTGACTGTTGAAACATAATCAAAAATGAAAACGAAAACCTTAGCAACTCGAGAGCAACTACTTGTAAATTGTTTTGCCTTAGTTTCAGATCAAATTGGGATATAGAACCGTTGTTTTAAGGGGTCAAGAGGGAAAACCAAATATAAAATCTTTTACGAGAAATCTTTGCTTGATCAAGTTCACCTTGATCAAACAAGGACACCTGTCCTTGCAACATATCCCCAAAATACGCTCCTGCAATATATGCCGGGGATATACCCCTGCAAAATATTCCCGAACCCACCATCTCCTGTATTCTCCTGAAATAAAACTGTATCTTACTATAAAGAGAAGTTGCTGCAATGCTTTCGTAACTGAGGACAAGCCTGAATCAAAAAACTACTCAGAAACCATCAGATTGGAAAACAAGTAACGAATTGTTTACTCTATGCTGAAGGCTAAAGTAAAGGAGCCGATACAAAGCGTCATAAATTACAGAAATGTAAATTGGGGCATACAGCAGGGTCAAAACAGTCCTTGTCTTTGACATGACGGGCTCAATCACTGATTTCGTTACTGGAAGTTCTTTGACATGACTAGCTCACTGATTTCGTTACAGGGACGTGTTGCATAAGCTTAATTGAATTACCCTCGCAAACTGTTTTGCCCCTTTATATAGATACATGTTAGTTTTATGACGATAAGGTTTCCTTTTCTTAAGACGTTTAATTTGTTTCCATTTCTTTTAAAACAAAGTCACTCTGAGCCTTCATAAAACGTGTAGCCAGCTGACACAAAAAAAGGTCGTGCTTTAAGTCACATTCCAGAAAAAGCCTCTCTTTAATCCCCTCAAAAGATCAACTAAACAGCCTGATGGACAGTGAAGACGATTAGAATTTCGCATTTACCAATTTTAAATTTAATAAAGAAAATTCATTGTTGCAGCTCGAATATGGTAGGTCCTTGCTAGTTACAAGAATCTCATCCCAAATGATTTGCTTTCTTCAAGCTGAAATTCCGATTAAACCCTTCACAACCCTAAACTTGTTTTAAACGTGCTATGCTACAGTGTGGCTTGACTTTTGATTTGCACGAATGTTGCAAAAATGTAAAAACGGAGGAGTAATGGGGCAAAGATGGTTAATGCCACATTTGCATACCAAAAAACACAGGTTGTAAATATAGAGGCATTGGCATTTACCATCTTTGCCCCAGATTTATCCCTCAGTTTTTACATGTTTGCTACGTATTTGCCGAGAGCAAATTCGTGCAAATCCATTTTTTCGCCCTTATTCTAAACGGCAAACTCACCTAATGCTTCACGGTTCCCTTAATTGCCCGCTTTTGTACTGTTTGTATTCCGTTAAATAGAAAGGGGCAGCAGTACTGCTTGCTATGAAATGTCTCGCGGCAATGAGCACAAGTAAAACAAAGCTCGTATTTCTTTATATGATGACGATGATTTTGCAATATCTGTTAACATGATACATTTCACGGATATAAATTACCCTCACTCGCTTTAATTTACGGGAAAAACATGCTAGGGAAGGTAGTGAAAGGAGGTGCTTAGCTCGCATCTGTAACGCATGGTTAGTAATACGCACGCATGAGCAAATAAACAAAGGAACCTAACCAAAAAACAAAAGAGCTGCGACATACAATGGGTCCAATGAAATAAGAGGTTTTTTAAGGTATGAGGCTACTTCGTGAAAGAGTGGAAAGAACGGGAGGTTCCCTTTCCGTCTTAGGGAACAGGAAGCATCTAATATTAATTACGTTAACCAACCGATAATCCACTTTCAAACCAATCAGTTTTCACCGGGGGTTTTTATTGGCATTGCTTCAAAAGCGGGACACATTTTAGTCAAAACTAATGTCTTGACCCCGAGGGTTTCTTTTAAGTCACTGCCCGAACAACGAAACTCTTTGTATGTTTTTGTCTGCGCTGTATAACCGTCATAACACCTCTTGATAATCATTTCAAAGATGCATTGATCACTCAATGAGTAAATTTTTCCTCTTGTGGCGAGGGTTTGCTGCGGAGTAAATTTTTTTGTCTGACTGGCGCGAATATTACTTTGAAATTCTTTTTTCCGAGGTCCAATCTGTTGTTTTCGAACAGCTAGAGCGGGAAAATTGCTTATTATAGCTGGTCATAATGGATTAATGAAGTTACACGAGAGGGATCAGGTCAGGCTTTTTAAGTAATCTTTTATTAAAATCTTTCGTAACCTTTTTGCGGTTTGCGACAACATTGACACTGCGTCTAATCAGAACTCTACGTAAACAGTGTCTTGTAAGCAAGACACCTTTGGGATGACCCTCGCGACCAAGTCAAGCTTCCCACCTCATAGAGACTTCCAATTTGCAACGCTCTAAAGGATGATGTCGTCGATGTTAACTTAGGATCCATAAAGACCACCGATCTTAATAATTGCAATCTAAACTTTGATACTTTTCTCCGTGACACTATTTAAACCACTTAAGGGATGGAAAGGAAATTACAGAGGAAGAGGTGCAGAATAACTTGGCGACTGTTGCCCACATGCAAATGCTCACCCGCCTAGATGAGTGTGATCAAGGTGGAAGTGAAAGGCGGATTTACAAATCTTGGCACTAACCGGTATTCCGCAGAAGCCTCCAGTTCTTGAGAACCCGATAACATTAACACAGTCACCGAGATTAATTGCAACGCTTATACTTTATCAATCACAATGACCGCTCGTACCGGAGTCGACTTTATCTTTCTTTCAGTTACTTAATATACCAATTACAATTCTTTCTGTTGCTATCGTCGTATCACGCAATTATTGTTGGTGTTCAAGACGTTACAACTTGTTTAACTGAATAACCCACCTTTCTTTTTTCATTTAACAACGGTTAACTCGTCGAGGTGATGGCCTTTCTAAACACTGAACATGCATGGTACGATCGATGCACTGTTTAATTAAACAAGACCTGCAAAATTAGTTGACCAGCAAATGTTTTAGTGCGTGATCAGGGGCATCCATCGAGAATATAGTTCAAAACCACTTAAACATAGCACTGTTAAACGTATTTTAGTATTTAAACAATACATATATAGGCATATTTTTATCCCCTAAAGATTTTTCATCTGTTCGGATTTCCTAGCTGAAGGTCTAGTGATCCAAAAATTATAGGGATCAAAAGTTACCTTTTCGAAAAATTTAAGCCAGAAAAAAGGCTCCCGAATATTCTAGGTGACCTTTTTAGGGTAAAAATCCGTTAAAAATGGGCAATTATACCATTTTTAAGATGTTCGAAAATCCTGGGAGAGGTAGACAAGCAAGAAATTTTACAACAAATGTTCCGAAAATTCTAGATCTCAAATCGTCTTCCGAACAGATATTTTCCGAAAATTGACGTTGGGTGCCCCCGCGTGATGCTTGTTTGGATATGTGCTCAGACACTAGATCTGATATACACCTGATATCCAGTGTGATCAAAGCCAAGATACACGGCACGCAAATGAAGAATAGTGATTCAAAACAACCCTAATTCGACACCCCAATGCTATAAAAAAGAGTTGGGCTTCTTTTGACACAGCAACTTTCGTTCTTATGGACTTTCTTTGCACACTTAAGAAAAATCAATAATATATTAATTTAAGAAGTTTTTACAGACTTTGTCCCAAGTGGACAGTGAATTTTGCCAATTGTGGCTGGCAGGTCAGAGAAAATCTGATGGTTACAAGAAAATAGGTTTACTTCAAGAGTTGTTACCCACTAGACGAATTGTCTGATCTATTTGGTCTGTTCAGTAGCCCAGTATATTTTAGGGTTCATTTACAATTATCATAGTTTTGCACTAATAGACACCAAGGACTATGTTTTTTTCTGCATAAAGAACTCACTCCTTAAATGGATTGAAAGTCAGTTTTCACCTTGGAAATGAATTTAATGTTAGAGAGGAGCCGGGGTCGCTTTCAATTATGTCATAAGGAAGGAGAGGAAATAACAAAGATAAATAATAAAGTTTTTCTATTCTGAGAAATGAATCTTCGCAAACGCTGACAGAAAACTTTCATTCACCCGATTTTCCAAGCTTCACTGTAGCTTCTACTGCTTAGAATGGGATAGGAAACCTGTTATAAGTTTTAGCTTCAAAACCAATCGATGAACGATACGGCAAGTGACGCGTACTTATTTCAGTTTTATCTTTGATCAATATTGTGCAAAGCAAGTAATGGGGGCATATTATAAAACATAAACTGCACTGGATTGGTAAAACATGGATTAATTCCTAGCGTAGCGCCGAGCGAAGTGAGTTTATAATCTCGTCGCGCGCGAAACGAGCAAGCATTACGCGAGCTTCGTGTGGGTCCTAGCGAGCTGCAAACTCGCAGCTCTCATCTTTACTTGTATATATCCGATGGTGTCCGCCATGACGTCATACCCTGAGTAGTTGACGTCACGGCGCATTTTTGTTTCTAGGCAACATTCGACTGAAAGTGATTTCGAATTCCCATCAATGACCAAAGTATTCATGAAGAGCTGTCTTTTCATCGGCTGCAAAACAATGTTTACTATCAGTGAATCTCAAGTATTTCTCATGCAAACAGAACAGCAAACACAAGAACGCCGAATTGTCAATCCTCGCAGGGGAAGATTTGACACCGAAAAAACCTCTGGAGCGAGAACGCCGACTTGAAATTCAACGGCGCAAGCAACAAAGATGGAGACAAAGGCGGGGCAGAGGGAACATCACTCAATGAATTTCGAATGTTAAAGTACTTTAAGAGCAAATGGAAGCGATTTTGGATAATTAGCGTTAACATATGGGCAAACATCGCGGTAACAAAACACGTTTTTCTCGCAGACGAGTTTATACCGTATCGGCCTAGACTGTTGGGCTTCCATTCTTTTCATGTAAATGCGATGAAATGTATTTACATTGGGTTTTCACTGTCGAAACTGCAGTCATTCTTCTGAAAAATATCTTTGAATTCAGGTTTAATAAGGCTCGAAGGTTTTAATAATAAAATTTCGACGATTCTTCTTTTGTGTTCTACGTGCCCTAGTGGTAAAGCTTTGGCCCTGTTCGCCGAAGTTCCCGAATTCGATTCTGGGCATAATCTTCCTCCTTTCGCTTCTCTTCTCTTCTTTTCTTCTTTTTTTCTTTTTCTTTTCATTTAGTTTTCATTTTAGGTATGACAGTCTTGTTATGTTTCTATATATAGCTTACAATTTTTAGATTTAACAATTTCTCGGCTTTACTTGCCGTTCACCCGAAGTCCTTCGCGAGGTCCTGCGATTTACGTATTTCTAGTAAACAAAAGAGCAAAAAGGGGACAGAGAAGGCATCCCTTATACACACCCTATTCCATAGGTAATTCGTCTCGAGTTATTTTTAGAATCAGGATAAAGTTACCTCGCGCGCTGCGTGGATGTTTCGTGGAGGTTTCGCATGACTAAACCCCGTGCAAAACATGTTGGGCGAAAGGCAATGAAAGCGTAAAGAGATCGAGAGCATTCCTGAATATTGAAGCGAAACGAGCTGGCGCTCACCTGGGAAAAGGGAATCGCTGGACTCTTCGACAACCCATGAAATCAGTTTAACTCGAAGTTGTCGTAACCTCAGTGCTTTAATAAAATGAGAAATTTCGCCGGACTATTGAAACCGGTCGTTTGTACACTAAAGCAAGTAGGACTCTAAGAGTTACTTTTGTTCAATAATAAAAGACTAATAAAAGAATAAACATCAACCAGAAATTACTCTCTTCAAACTGTAAATTAAAAATGATCGTGAGAGAATATTTATTTATTTATTTATTTATTTATTTAGTCACTCATAAAACCTTATACAATATGAACAAAAGTTTGTTAATTAAATTATAAAATTAATGTGGCAAGGAAGCCTAACGAAGCTTGAAGCTTGGATTAATAGGCTTCCTTCAACTACCTAGTGAACATGGCTGAGTGCAGAGTGAGCAAGATCAGAAAATTAAGCGACAGATCGGCTATCAGTGAGATAATTCTTTAAATAAAAAAAACAAATATGGAAGGAGAGCTAATTAGTGAAATAGGCAACGAATTCCAGATTTTAGGTCCTCGGTAAAGGATACTGAATTGCTTTATATTTGGTCTACAAAAATGAGGTCTATACTGAGAGGCTAGTCGAGTTTCGTATTGATGGACTTGATTAATACTTAGGACCAAGTCGCGAAAGCTACTAGGCAAAAGACTATGGTGATAAGAATACGTAAAAGTAGAGACAGTAAATGAATTAATACTTAATATGCTAAGAACTTTAAGCTGGCTAAATAAAGAGGCGGTATTTGCTAGATAGTGAGCTTTTGTTATAAGCCGCACTAGACGCTTTTGCAAAAGGTAAATACAGTTTAGGTTGGAGCAGTAGGTGGAGGACCAGGCGACATTACAGTATGTTAAGAAAGGATACAAGGGAGTAATCAGTGTGTTAAGGGTTTCCCTGCTGTACTGTTAGCTCTATACAAGAGAAGAAGGGCGATTCTTTTTTAATTTCCGTTTCGCTGACACAGCTTTAGCAGAAATCTCTCTGTGGTCGTTTTCGTCGACAAGACGAATAGCAATATCGCTCTCCGCGTCTTCCACCATTTTGTTCTGCGTCAATTCGTGAAGGGCGCGTGGCTCTGAGCGTGGGTCATCCACGCGCAACACATTCGCGCTATGTGATTGGCTATTTTCTAATTCCCTTGAGATTTGTGGTGTTAAAAATAACTCGAGACGAATTACCTATGGAATAGGGTGTGTATGGGGGATGCCTTCTCTGTCCCCTTTATCCTCTCTTGTAGTAAACCATGGCTTGATAAAACATCAATCCATGTTATATCAATCCAGCCCATGTATTACCAATCCATGTTTTATCATATGCCAATAATGGGTACACTGTACGTTATGACGTTAAATGTGAGCCTCGCCTTTCCTTGTTCAAAGAACGAGTGAGATCGGCTCAATACCAGCAGTCTGAACAAGATAAAATCTGACCGTACCCGTAGTTGTACAATTAACAAAACAGTAGGCATAGTTTGTCTTGCTAGACGTAAACATGTAAGAAAGAAAATAGAAAGATATTCTCGCTGAGTCAGCAAATGTAGAATTTGAATTTTGGAGGTAAATACGTTGGTGATAAAAAAAAAATGATAAGAAACAGAAAAAAATCTAAGCAAGGGTGACCTTGATTGAGGCAACTATTCTCGCAACATCAATTATGTCCAATATCTACAAGCAGAAGTAATTAGTTCTAACACTGAAAACAATTTCTTTTTCACCAAAATATCGTTATCAATTAAAACACACTTGCCTTATCGTATTTCCTCGAATAATAGCCGTCCCTCGATTAATCACCCCCCTTTGACGGAAATGCTTATAATAATCGCCCCTACCCCGCCCCTCTCGCCATCTTCTCTTCCTTTTATCTCCTCCCTGTCAAGGTGAAGTGCAATAAGATTCAGCAAAACTGATCAGGGACGATTCAAGCTCTGAAAATTAATCAAGGAACTAAACTAGGAATACTTAAAAAGCCCTTGTTCAGTTTATTTGACGTGATTATTTTTTGATTTAATAAGAAAATAAAACAAAATGTTTAGGGCACGACTTCCAGTGAGCAATATTTGAAATAATCGCCTCCCTCGAATAATCGCCTCCTTTTTGTGCGAAAAAAGAAATAATCGCCTCCGGCTATTATTCGAGGAAATACGGTATATCAACTCGCAGAATGTTTAATCTACACAAAAAAACGCAAGCCAGAAGAATCAGCATTTACTTTTGTACGAAAGGTAAATTATGAATGAGAAAGATTCCTTGAAAAAATTAGAGAAGTGGTGGAAGTCATACCACTTGAGGGCGCAGTCCGGTTGGTTATTTGGGGAAATGATGTTGATTTGGGAAGGAAATAAGTTAGGATAGAAAAGGTTAATAAAAATAAACCAGTTAGTCCGCTAATGGGTTGAGAGGCAGCTTCTTGTGGTGGTGGACTATCTCGTAATTGTCTACATCTAATTATTCACTTCATATTTTCATTTCAACAACCCCCAAATCCAATATTTTCCGATTTTTCCAAATTCTAAACACCCCCCTCCCGCTTCAATTTTTAAACTATTCGAAAAATCATCCAAAAATTCTGGAAAAAATATTGAATTAAGGACTCCAACTTAAGTGCGTCATTTTTTGATGGAATGAAATCTTGGCTAGATATTTAAGGAAAAGTGCTTTTAACCAGACTGCTCCCTTTAAAAATTTGAAATTTGTAATCTCAAAAGAAGAAAACGAATTAAAGTTGAAGTAGTAACTCTTAAATCTTGTCTTCTATTAGCATCTATAATTATAATATAACCGTGTTAAGGACGACTTTTATGATATCAAATAAAATGGATGATATGAATTTTCCCAGTCACTTTCTTAACCCAATGATTGACAATGATTTAAAAAGTGCCATTTACGTGGATGTTTCTGTGGCAATGACGTGACATCTACAGCTGTATAATGGCATGTCAAAACCTTTTGTTTCAGCCGTCTTCTCGATAGAAAACTACATCTTTAAGTTCGTCCGTGTTAAGTTGCGATCTCATAATGATTATAATTTTCAGGTAGAGCGGTATATCATTCCACGGTGGCCGTATTGCATATCAGGAACAGGTCCCCTATATTTGATTGTTTTCAACAAAGAAATAACACATAACTACGAGAATTGCAAACCTAAAGGAGGTCGGTTCGGCCGGAATATTGTTTGTCTTTATGAAAATGTTTTTCCGAAAAATTAACGAACGTTTTTTTATTTTTTTTCTAACTTTGCATTAGCCTTTGGATTTCTCGTTTCCATGACTGTTACTTTAACGAAAATTTAATCGCAGGTACCCCAAGCTCACCAGAGAGAATCGTTGGGCGTAACTGAAATATTAGGGTTTCTATGCGGATTTTAACGATCTTTATTATGGGCATTAAAATAGGAATAAAACTACATCAAAACTTCTTACCTTGCCTCCTTGTCTTATTCATGGTATGTTCTTAGCATTTCTGGCCGTTTCAGCGGGATTGTAGCGAGTTTTAGTTCTGCCATTGAGAAACTTCCATAAGTCTTCTTTGTTATGATTTTATTTGTCACTGAACTTTTTTTTCAATTAATGAATGTTAATTAACTTAGTCAAAAGTCTATAGGATATGAGGATTTTATGAACTTAATTCGCTTTTAATTAGATTTTATATATTCAACTTTATGATCTTTAATCTCGCAAAATTTAGAGATTTCAGCAACATCATTAGCCCTATAACTAAGTCCAACACGTATTACTTGAGCATTGTGAACGTGCAAAACAATGTATCGTTGAACTATCACGCGTCAACAATTGACAATAAATGGCAACAGGAATTTAATACTCGAAATTAGCATGAATAAATTATTACTAAATTCTAGCCGTTTGGTAAAAAAGCGAACGTCGCTTTTGTTGTAGTGTTATGAAAATTGAAATCAAAAGCTCCTAGATTTGAAGGCGAACGTTTTGATTCTAGTGTCAAATTGAAAATAAGTCATTTTCCTTGATTAGCAGTGGAGTGGAAGTCATTTGAAATGGACTCAATACAAAGAGCTACAATGGCCAAAGCAGAAGAGTGAGCCAAATACCGAAAAAGAGTCTTTTATCCTATAATGAAGAGTAGCTGTTGTGCATATTCCCTAAAGTTATGGTCCTTTATCGGTTACTTCTAGAGACTGACCAAATGCATTCATATCTAGAAAACTACATACTTCACACATCAAGTTTTCAAACTGAAAGCAAAGAGTAACTTGACCTTTGCGTGAATTAATTATATTTTCTTCTTTTTTACAGGTGGACGATCAGCATAAATGACAGTCAATTACAAACGAAAGAAGAACTGCGTGACTGGTAAGGGTTCCAAAGCAAATAAGAACTCAGTTGAGATCAATTTAAAACATATGAAACGGCTTTTTTAATACATTTACTTGTGAAGTCTTGCAATGAATCTATCGTAAAGCATGCACATAAAGCTTTAATGGCTTTCTTCAACGATGGCGTAGCAAAATCCATAGGACTAAAATTTCAGTATCTTAGAAAATATAGCACACTCCCTCTATAATTCCGATTTTTCGAACTTCCTGTGCAAAAGGAATTTCGGTCGTTTAGCTATCGGGAAATGGTACAATAGCTTCGAAGGTAGACTGTTAAATCAAGGAGTTTGACCGGGAAGGAAGCGAGATCTCAGGGTTTAGTTCAATTTATCGAGAGGTTCGAGAAATGGGTATTTTACGACAAAGTGATTTCTGTATGTAATTGGCAATTTTTTTATACTCGCTAGCATCAGCCAAATTTTCTGAAACTATAAGGCGCTTTTTTTTTTTAATTCAGTCATATACTACTAATTTTAGTATCAAAGATTTTCATCTGTTAACAAGCTTAGATTTTTCATCCCCAAAACCGTTCCTCAGGAAAGTTCTTCATGATTTTTTTATACATCATTTTAAGTCTTATGTGACTTATGTCTCTATACACACTTACGACGTAATCATGAAAGTGAGTTCTAAAAGGTCACATCGCAAATGTATATAAAGCGGCAGAAGCGCTCCCTACAACTACGACAAGAAATAGTTCTTACAAATGCTTAATTTGCTCCTTCGCTTTCTACGTTCCGATGACGTTCATCACTTAGTATACTGCTCCAGAAATATCTTTTGGGTTATTTTTTAAATTCTAAATCACAAATTGTTCTTGGTTTTTGCCGCCCAATTTTTTTTTTATTATTTTATTTTTTTTTAAGTTTACGGGAAACTCTAATGGTCCTTAGGCCTCACTTTCATGCTCATGGTGAAATTGTGTATTATTCTAAAGGAAAGTCTTTGACGACTATTATGGAATACTGATAAAATTAGTAGTCAAAAGAATTTAAGATTACTCACGATGCCGTAATGCAACAATAAGAAATAATAGCGCAGCCCTAATGAAATATATATATATATATATATATATATATATTTATATTTATATTCGTTATTTGAGTAGAACGTATTTCGTAGAGCGCTCGACTCAATTGATTGAGGAGCATCAGCTATAACTTCACAGAAGTTCAGGTTTCACGAGTAATCATCGTTTTATTGCTACAGAACTGTTTCGTATGGTGCAAGGACCACACTCATCAGGCAATTTTGACGATTGAACTGTTGGAAACAAGTATGCTAACGCGACAGTTAAACTAAAGTAAAAAGAACCTGATAGGAAACTCAGAGGGGGGTTTTAGTTTCTGGATAGTTATTAAACAAGTACATAGCTATAATATGGTTATATTTTTTCTTGAGAAAACGACCTCTTTTAAGCATCATTCTCTTCAAAACGATATCAAAATCTATTTTTTAAAAAAATAAATAACATCTTCGATTTTCGCGTCGTAAAATACCGAAAAATTAATATTACATCAGTATGCTGCAATCAGCGCAAGCAAGACACGGCACGTCAGCATGAAAAATGTAGCCCTTTAGAACGAAGACCTTTCGATTCTAAGACGGCAGCGCAAACAAGAACGAGACTTTCTCAGCTCTAGTAAGTAGTGCTCGCGCGCGTGAACCAGCGTCAGTTTGGCGGGAAAAAGCAATACCCGTCGTCATTCTACAACCGGTCGCAGCATATTTGGCTATGGCTGTATCTACGGACCCATTTTTACACTGTAAAATGAAAAGAGCCAATTTGGCCCCAAAAATGGGGCCGAAACGGGTGAGTCCAGAATGGTACTGTTTTTGGGGCCAATTCAGCCCCACTGAGATGGGGCTGTTTTGGTACCAAAATTTGGGGCTAAATTGACCCTTGCATCGGGGCCAAATTAGACCATGTAAAGGGTCAATATGGAAAACACTAGGGCCATTTTGGATTTTCCAGTAGCCAAAACAGCCCCTCAAATTTTGGCCCTCTTAAAAACTACCCCTCCAAAAGTAGCCGATTCAGCCCCATAACGGGCCATTATGGTTTTTTTAATTTGGGTGGGGGCCTACAGATTTTTTCCCTTAATTAGGGTATTGATAAATAATGAAACCAAACTAAGGCTTATTTCAAACATTTATTCAGTTCTGAATAAGTTACTGTGATCTGTGTACATCATAACAACGCGTATTCCAACCTATTTATGTAATATTATCTTCAGTTAATCTCAACTTTTCTAGATTGAACATTTAGAATTATTGGAGGAATTAAATTGGCCAAGAGAGACACTTGTCTTTGGTGCGATCAAAGTAACTACTTCTTAAAACGGTTTTCACAAAAGACAAAGTCAAAATCATAATCAGCATCATAGGAACACTTAAAACCTATAGTGAAAATCAAAAATTGGAGTTGTAAAGGGTTTCATTAATCAAAGCTCACCAGAATTGGAGTCAATTAAGGTTTCTTTTATAACTCCCCTTTTGACAAAAAAATGATTGTCAGAGTTGGTCAAGTTCTCCTGCTAACAATTCCGACGATGTATATGTTGTAGTTAATTTTTTATTTCAGGTAATTTTTGTTTTTCTTTTGTTTTTGGGTATGTTAATGTATGCTAATGAAGTTAAAACAAAAGGAAAAATAAAAATTACCTGAGATAAAAAATTAACCACAACATATATTAGATTAAAGCAAAAGAGTTGTAAGAGCAATAATGAACTAAGATGCTTTAGCTATATCAATTCTCAAGCTTCTGATTATGACTCCGACTCTGTCTACCTTGCTAGTGCGAGCCTTTAATGACTTGACCTAATCCTAATGAAGGGTGGTTTTCACTTGTGACAAAGTCAGGGTCATACTCAGAGTAGTAAGAGCACTCATCACCTAGTGAAAATCAAAAATCAGAGTTGCAAGGGAAGTCATTACTAGAAGCTTGATGGAATTGGAGTCATCAAAACTTTCTACTCTTCAGATTCTGCTTATGATGTAGAAAACCAGATTAAGCAGAGGTGGAATCATCAAAGGATAAACCCCTTACCAGTCAAAATTCTTGTTCCCACGCTTTATAGTTTTCACTAGATCAAAAGTGAAGGAGTCACAATAGGAGTAATTATACCATGTTAGTGTTATATCTAGATCAACACTCTATGCTTTTGATTACAGTTCTGACTCTGTATCTTACTGGTAAACCAGCCCAGCCCTTAATGACTTGGCAAATGTTTTAAACTATATTTTACTCCACAGATATTATGTTTAAAAAATCTTGCCAAATCTTGGTCTATAAGGGTGAAAGCAAACTTCCATGAAAAAATTTTTGACAATTTGGCTACACCTTGTGAGGTTGTCCTGCATTTACATTCAGCAAGAACTGAGGTATTTGCCGAGTCATTGAAAAAGGGAGGAAACATTGACAAGTGTCTGCCCCAGTCCACTTTCAAGCAATGCCTGATCTAGAAAAGTCAAGATGGCTTTGCATTGGGTGTATGATACATCAAATACATAAAAACACCCAAGCAATACTATCACTGCATCAATCTTCTTCTGAGGAAACTGGCAAATAATGCCTCCCTTTGTCAAAACAAAATCCTGAATTTTCCTGTCAACATCTGCATCCCTCTGCAATAAAAACAAATGTTATAATTTTAGAAATGATAAAAACAATAATCAAAACACAACAAACAGTGCATACACATAAAAAGTCAGTATGGTCATAACAATACTATTGTCAAAAAAATGTTGGTTTAATTACTTCTTTCCAGTTTTCAGGTATTCATTTATGGTATACTGTATAAATTATAGTTTGTTGAAATTATGCTTCCTTTATGTTATGGGAAAAAGAATGATAGCATAATTATGTCTAATACATTCACACATCATTGAGGAGGTAATTACAGTGTGCATGTCCTGATACAAGAAGATTATCTTAGTACATGTATTTCCCACCAATCAAGAAATTTTGCACCTGTACATCAAAATTCATTAAGTATTATGAAGCCATTATTATTCTGTGAGATTTGGTGTAGTCTGAAGATGGGAATGGCCCCCAAGGGATACCTTCATAACAAAAGCTAAATTGTATCTCAATTTTGTCTGACTTCCACTTGTATCTGGGATTCCCAAGCATTTAGGGTTCAATGTACAGTTGAGTTTGTAGCACTCCTGTGGTATTTTGTATCACAATATCAGGAAAAACATTGTACTCCCAAAACACCTACCTCTACAATAGTGATAAATTCCTCCCGAAGTCCTCTTAGCACTCCAATCAATGCCGCAGAACCTTGTTCACTACCAAAAGGATGCCTGCCTTTCTATTTCTGCCATAGGAGAAATGTTATTAAGTTAAAACTGGTTGACTTGGAGCACCAAGTTTATTTACACACTGTTCTGTGCAATTCTGGGAGCCAATTGACTGACAGACCCTCTTACCTCAATCACACCTGCAGAATTTTGCAACCCAAAGTTCTATTTCCTAATTTTATGCATAACTTCATTATTATAATTCACATTATTCTTTTAACCCTTTAAATTAAGCCTTAAGAGTGATCAGCATCAAATTTCTCCTTGCAATATCAGTGCTTTGTAAAACAGAGTGTTCATGAGAATTATGGACATGAGCACACCATTTGCTTGATATTTTATCAACTTCTTCCCACTACTTCTGTAGGAAATGAATAGGGGCAACAAATGAGCATTCAAATTTTGATCTTAGGATTTAAAGGGTTTTAAATTTCTCTATTTTTAATGCATTTATTTTGCACTTATTTATCAGACAAGAGAAATAATGCATTGGTAAGGTAAACCTTACTTTAAAACAAAACAAGTACTGAAATCTACGGTGTAAATGTATAACCAGACCACATCATCCTTACCATCTTCTTTAGTTGAAATGGCTTTAAGGTTTTTTCATTCTGTTTATCATTCTCCCTGTTTTAAATAGGGGACAGTGAGGGGATGGAAGAAGTGCTTTTTAACTCCTCCACTGGTTTAACTACAGAATACAGGGTCACTTATTTCCTTATCATTAGATCATAAAATTAAAAGCATCTACACTGTAATGACTCGTTCTTCAAAGCCTTCCGACAAGGTAGACTTAAGTGACCGTGAAATCTGTTTAATCAAACGTGGTTAAAATAGCTCAGACTTTTGCATTTGGTAGAAAGAAAGCGAATCAGGGCGGCTTACCTGGTCTTACTATCGGTTTTTTCCAGCAAAGTCTTGATTCTGGGAGAGCGTTTGTTATATTTGTGCAGTTCATCTTGAAAACCGTTGCGCCTCACGAGGCTTCTGTCTCCGATTCTTCACGACGAACTTCAAGAGCGAAGTGTTGGATCAACGACGGCTCATAGTTCGAAAATAATTAGTAACAACACCTTGAATGTGCTTTGATGCTATCGAGAAGTATAATACAAGACTCCTCATCCCCAAAGAAACTGTCATGTTCGCAACCGTTGCAGTAGTTTCAAATGGACGCCAAAAGGACGACCACAAAGAGCATGTACATAGGGAAAGCCCGCTGACCAATTGTGTATTGTTTCCAAAATCTTCCAAAATATGTTTTCGATTGTTTACATGTCGTGTCAGTTTTAGCCTGCGTGGCAGGCGTTCGAAATTTTAAAAACCTTTTACTTATAAATCAGAAAATATATGTACATGATGGCTGGGTCTTTGTTTGCTATCAATACCGAGGGATATTGTACTGTAACGCCCTCCCAGCGTTTAGTTTGCGTGACGCATCATGTAATGTTATCGATATTGAAATCACGTGCAGAACATTCGGGAGCGTGGCTTCGCTCGAGGCAAAAGGTTCGCTCGAAACCATGATTAGCTTTACAGTCTCTGACTGTCGTCACGGTTTTAGGTCTACGTTAAAGTTATCTTAGTTCCTTGCTCGACTAAACGGACCGTACTTTGGTTTGTGTCAGATGTATGGTTACTTCAACCGAACACCTCGGTCTCCTTGCGCCCCTTTTGACGGCAAAAGGCGGTCTGTCCGCGTAGACCTTCTTGGGGCCAAATCGGAATTTTTATTTGGCTATCGGAAGGGCCAAATTGAGAGGAAGTGCCAAATTGGCTTTTAGTGTAGCCAATTCAGAAATTAGATGGGCCGAATTGGTACCATCTAGAACTGTTTTGACTCTTTCTATCCAAAACGGCCCAGCATGTTCCAAATCGGCCCTCGAGAAATTGGGGCCGATTTGGCCTTTGGGGTCGATTTGGCTCTTTTCATTTTACAGTGTAGCCTTAAATAAGTTAGTGTTTCATTTCCAAATCGAAGGGTACAACAAAATAAACAGGAACTTATAATATTCTAAGTTATTGGATAAAGAAGATATCAATATTCATTATTCAGTATCAATGACTGAAACAATCCAATTAAGGTAAACAAAAAACTCGCCAGAACACGAACAAAAAATCAACAGAAAGGAAGAAAAGGTCCTTCTTAAACGCACGTGGTCATAATTGTTCCTCACAACGAGCAAGTCGAAAGGAAGAGGGTCTACAGGTAATTGATATCTTTCTTTTCGTGCCTTATTTCCCTGGTTCCCTTTCCTTTTGCCCATAACGGAAATTTCAACTGAGAATTATCAATACTGAAAGAAGTTACAAGGTTTCATAATTGTCTCACTTACATGGTAATTTAGTTGAAAACGGGAACAATCATGAAGATTTCAGCAAGCACTGAGACAAATCAAGTACTCGCGACTCCGTGAAATTAGAACAGAATATCTCCAAATAGGAAAAATATGTGGAAAATATTTAAGAATCATTTAGCACATGGTTTATTGCTGTTAAAATAACGCATAAGAAGCTAGAGAAATTCACTGCAAATATTGCCACTAAAAAGAAAATTGCAAGCTGATATGAAATTTCATGACTCTTTCAGTTTTCATTTGACGAGGCCTCTTTAGCATGACTGGGAGAACTTCAAAAACGACACTGGTACTGGAGGGCGAAAATTGGTAATATTTGTTTGACATTCCCGTGATGTTTCTAACCATTTTACTTTCAACTTTGCCTCCAGAAAATCCTTTTGAAAAAGCCGACACTATGAGCACGTCGTGTAAAGTTTCTCTGGCTTTGTTATCTTTATTTGCTGCTGCGTCATTCTCATCCTTCACAGCCATGGCGGCCAATAAAACCAAACAACCTTTGAGCAATATGGTGAGTCAGTTAGATAGATTTTTGCATAACGATCATGCCTATTAAAACTTAAACAAATAATAACGACCAAATTGAACAACAGAGCCTTACATTTATCATAATCCAACAAAAATTTCTCTACCCTGGATCGAGGTACAGTTAAAACAATACATCGCATCTTTTCAAAGTCAAGTGAAAATCTTGATTCGATTGTGCAAAGTTTACGTAGACAGAAAACAGTGTTACTGCTTCAATTCCTGTAACTTACAAAACAACCAAACACAAATTGCGAAAACGTATACTTTAACTTGACCAAGCAACAGCTCGCTGTTAATAAAACTCAGAAAGACTAGGGAAAAATAGTTCAGGAAACTTTCCGTAGAACTTAAAAGAGAGCTAAATAAAGTAGGAAAAAGAAAATTTAAATACAAAAAGGAGTAGAAAACGGGATATAAAAAGCAAGCAACTTTATCACCATTCCGGTTTTGACTATTTTCTTTTTTTATGGACTGACTTGTAAAAAACGCAATATATTTTTTTATTATATTTTTTTAGCTTTTTTTTTTCGAAAGATTAGTGAGCGGAAAGAAGGTTGTTATAATTAAGATTACTGATAGGAGTTAGGAGTGGGCGTACAGGAACACGGACATTTTTATTGTCGTTAATGGCTTTTAGTATCAGCGATGGGAATTAGCATTTTGAAAAGACAAACTAGGTTACAGTGTGAGATAATGGCAGAGATACAATTACAGTTTTATGACTGTTTGTTTCTTTGATACTCTAGCAATCTCCCCCATTCTGGTGCGGTGGGATTCCCGGCATGCATGGCAAGCCCGGTTCTCCAGGGTTACCAGGCCGTGACGGACGTGATGGCCGAGAGGGAACTAAAGGTGACCAAGGAAGCCCGGGAAAGATTGGGCCCCAGGGACCTCCTGGAGTAATGGGTGCTGCTGGAGTAAATGGAAAAGATGGAGCTAAAGGAGAGCCTGGTGTACGGGGCCCACCAGGTCCAAAAGGAGAGCGTGGACAAACTGGACATCCTGGGAACCCAGGTCTGATGCCTTTTAAGAACTGGAAAGAGTGCGCATGGAAAGATTTAAACGATGACAAAGACAACGGTTTAATAAAGGTAAAGTTACAAGAACTCTTAATTTCTTCTAAATTGCTTGGTCCCCATTTATCTTTTCTGCTTTTATCTTATGATACCTAAGCGATTTAACCATTCTATATTTATTTCTGACATATTTAGGACTGTGTCTTCACAAAGAACTTCTCTGACACCGCTCTTCATGTGGCCTGGACCGGTGCCCTTAGAAACCACAAGTGTACATCCTGTTGCAAACGCTGGTACTTCACTTTCAACGGCGCAGAATGTTCAGCTCCCTTACCTATTGACGGTATTGTGTACATGTGGCAAGGCAACACTCAAGATCTTCACCGTGTTCGCCATATCGAGGGGCACTGCAACAACATTCACAAAGGAAGGGTGCGCGTTGGATTCTGGGTTGGTAATTGTCGAGCGGGATCACCCGGCGACGCCTACACAGGCTACGTTTCTGTGTCCCGGATCTTCATTGAAGAAGTCCCTAAGGCTCAGGCCTAAATGCCGAGACAAAACATCCATTTTGCTAAGATAAACACTATCGCTTTCACCCAGCTCTACAGATTACTAGGAGGTCGATTTTTGTAATGGTAATGGAACGATAACATTAAAAGTCGCAGGATGCTTTGCAAAGTGCGTGTTTGTGTTTGTTTTGATACCCTCTAATTACAAACCTTTCGCTAGTTAATAGTCCTTCGCGTTTTAAATCCTTCAAATAGTTCATACATGTAGTTAAACCATATATTTGGGTGATTTAGAGACAAATTTCATAAAAGCACGTAATATCGTCTGGAATGAACCCTGATAAGAGAAGTTTAAACAAAAGTTATCCATCAGGGGCACCCAACGACGGTTTCTCCCTAATTACTTTGAAAACACTTTTTAGGTTATCCAGAGCACTTTCTAAGTGGCGCTAAGAAATTTATATCTGTTCGGTCATTCAAGGGTAACTTGAGTCTCGAAGTTACGGGGGCTTCAGCATTATTTTCCCGAAAGTTTTAGCAGCAATTTAAAGTTTTCCGAAAGTGATAGTTTTTCTGATTCCTTTCTGCATTGCATTTTCGATTCCGAAAATTTTAGGTTTCCTTTTTCTACGAAAAATAACATAACCCGGAGAGTGAAATGGGAAAAATGAAACTTCAGAAAATCGTAGGGCATTTATTAGAGAAGCATCGAAAATTGTGTACATGAATGGAACGGTCACCTAGAAATTTTTAGCCTTCCTCAAGCTATAGAAAATTCTAGGCAATTTTTGCTTCTTTGAACAGATATTTCACACAAAACAGTCGTTGGGTGCTCCTGATCCATTCACAATCTTCATCTTTCTCTTTGCTATTGAAATATTTTTGAATGGGACCATTAAAAGCGCCCTCATTTGACATGTCGGGTTACATTTAGGATACAAAAGAAAAAATATTTTTCTAAAGATTGAAAAATGGTTATTTTTGCATCCAAATAATTAGGATAGCGACAGAAAAGGGGCCCATTTCTCCAAAGTCCCGGAAACTTTGCAGGCCCCGAAAGCCAAATATTGAAATTAACATAAACAATAAAAGCGCAAGTGCTATAGTACACAAGTAAAACTCAGTCGATCCTGTCTTGCGAAGAGTGCTAGTTATCTGCGAGACTGTTGAAACCTCGATCTTGACTTTTAAATGAAACAGCTTTTCTTGCCTAGTAATTAACAAGACTTTTGAGCCACGGGTCCAAGAACCTATTCGAGGACGGTGCTCTTTCGAGTAAATACGGCATAGTGTTGATATCATGATTACCGGGAAAGCCATGAACGACCAGAACTTGAGTGACAATGGCTCTCATAGATATTTTTAACCTTTGCTAAAAATTTTTTCTCCCTCAGTTTGTGTCCTAAAATGCAACCCAGAATAGTCCACTGAATAGAAAATTACGTGCGTATGCACGTAATAATTCTATAATGGAAATCCACCGTAATTGACCAAATGTAATCAGAAAGGAAATTCATTGTTTTCCCCTTGGCAATTTTGGATAGTCTTGCACTCTCACCAGCACTGCTGTTAAGAGCCTTCTCTGACGTGTATGAAGGAAAATAGATACCCTGGAAAGGAGATTTTTGTTTGCTAGAGGGGTGATTTGTAGGCGTATTTCTAATTCGTTTTGCAAAGAAAACTGTTGGTACCTTGCTGAGGCATCGCGTGCAATTGTTATGATAGCGAAATTCCAAACCTCAGAGCAACAATTTTAAACTAAACGAATATTTTGCTCGAATCGCTCCAACTTCGTCATCGTTAAGTAATTGAAAAGTTGAAGAGCATTGTAAACTTTTGCCGGGAGGTTCCATACTGTATAGTCTAACTACTCTTCTTAGTAATGGTAACAGGACTGAGTGGAGGCCAATTTGGTCTGTAATCATACGAGTGATTAACAAAATCCGCGGGAGTTCGAGACGACACGAAGTTCTGTTACCAATAAATCATAACTTTAACAAAATTTGTGATATATGAGGCTCTTTTTTTAAATCAAAACAGAAGAAATTCCAATTTTTTCTGCTAGCAGTGAAAAAAAAGTAATTTAAGCGCGCGTGTGATGGCGCGTGGTGTCCAGTTACCTACGCGTACTCTTGTATCAAATTGTCCTATTAAAGCTGAAATCAGGGCAGTTCATAGCCAATCACATTTGAGAATTTTGTTATAGTTATGATTAAAAACTGAATCAGTTCCTAATGCTCAGAGTTTGCCTTAAACTCCACATCTGTATGCTATAATGGCATTACAGCGTTTCAAATCGTTTTTCAGTTTTCCCGTGTATGCCTAGCAAAATGATACTTTTTACTATTTGGTCTAGCTGTTAGACTTCAAAATTGATGATATCAAATAAAAGGTT
This sequence comes from Porites lobata, assembly GCA_942486035.1. Classification (NCBI taxonomy): domain Eukaryota; kingdom Metazoa; phylum Cnidaria; class Anthozoa; order Scleractinia; family Poritidae; genus Porites; species Porites lobata. Next base: position 93,144 of record CALNXK010000047.1, on the reverse strand, counting down.
GGAAACATTACTAGGACTGATTTTTTTCTATAGCTGAATCAAAACTAATACCGTGCTTAGTTTTCCGCAGAACGCTACACCAGTTTCATATCTCCTTCAGTTATTGTGGTACAAGAGGATTTACCATTTTTTGGCCCAAATCCTATTGCACTAACGTTTTCTCCTTCTACTAACTTTTTTATCATTTTGCTCTCTACAGAATAAAGCTAGGTTCGTGCATGAGGTAAGGATGTGTCAAACGATCGCAAACATGGCTTATAATAATCTGCTTGTCATTTGAAACAATCAAGATTAAATTTTCAACACGAAATTAGATTTAATATAAATTCTTACCAAGTTCAAACGGTTGATTTGGAATGTACAAAACACATAACAGAACTCACTGATTACAAAGATTAGCCTGAGAGAATGTGTGACGAACGAAGCGATCGGCGAAATACTTTTCACAATATCCTCCCTCTAGCGGGCTACAAAGCGCGGCTTCTAATATAACCTTTATTAATATAATGCAGCGCTCAATTAAAAATCACACCGCAACATTAAGCCACCATTGGCTAATACTTGGGCATCGTAAATTATCATTACTATCAAACAATATCGGAGTCTTCGAGAGGTAAACATTTGACCTTAGAACACTACAAGAATATAAACTCGAATTAAAATGAATTAATTATCGCTATATTTCTTCCGTTTGAAACAAACGGCGCTACTATAGCATTTGAAAAATGTAAAAACAATATTTGAAGATTTCATTGCACTGCGAAAGTATTTTCACAGCGAAACTCAGAGTGTTATTGGCAGTGAGAACGAAAGCTACAGGATGTGATGATCAACTGAGCTTTTACGGTGAAGTTCAGTAACTATGAGAAGGGAGTGTAACACTCGAACGCCGAGTAACACTTGTTCACTTCTAGAAAAACGTGGAGAATGAACCAAATAGGGTGATTAAGTAAAGCCTCGAAAGAAAATCTATAGCTCCCGAATTTTAACCACTTCTTAGGATCGACTACCGTATACAGCTGTAATGGCGAGTGATGAATTGTGCTGTGAGGTCAGTGTATATTTCCTAAAACCGTAGTTATGGTTATGGTTTTAACTAATATGCAATTCGAAAACTACTTCAGTTATTACAGATTCACCGTTTCTCATTACAGTCTGCCCACAGTAGAGACAACGAATTTTGCTGCCTAGGTTTTGTCGTGATGGCTATTTGGCATATATCATCCGGATACTCGATACACATAATTTTACAATGAACTGAACTTATTACTTTCCTTCTCTTTTATCGGCAACAGTTTTTAATAGTAATTTTTGAAAAAGCAAGCCATAGTATAATCCAAATTCAACTTCGACCGTCTGGAAGGACCGCACCAGTGAGACTGACTAAAAAAAAATGAATGAAACGAAAAACAAATTAAATACTTACAAAACTAAGATGAAACATTAAAATGCTTCTAATTTTTAAAAATATATATGTATGTATTAACTAAAACGGTTAAGTGATACAGGCGCTTATTGCTCATTTTTTTTGTCCCAGTAGTTTTGTTTGTCACAATTCAAAACCTTTGACCATTTCTCGAACTCGCACTCGAATTTTACCTTTTTCTAACATCGTGGCGGAAGCAAATTTACTAGCAGAAGTTGTTATGGTAACGAAAATAGATAGTTATAAGGTTTCACATTGTAGACTGCGAAGTCTTCCCATCGCCAATTTTTCCGCAGAAAAATATTGGTTTTGAAGCATTGTATTGTATTAGAAATGCCTGTAAAGCTCTTCCCTTTTCTAAATTTCAGTCTCGCGTTTTATTATTACAAAGGAAGGTTTTCGAGTTTATTCAAGGGTTCTATACTGATAAAGTAAGTCAATAGAGAAGCTGACGATATATAATTAAAAAATGACACTTGTGCCGTCAACCCAGTCAACCATACATGATATCAAATGGAAGACAATAGCTCCACTAAACAAACAAATGAGAGAACATGTCGAGCAAACAAGTGAGCTAATCGAACAAGACAGTTTAAGTCATGAGAGTTGAAAAGGCAAATACATGTACAACCTTAAATACTTATACAACTTATTTCATAATTATGCTAAAGACAACTGACTTTACGTTATAACGCCCTTTTCTAAGGAAATATCCTCTTCAGAGACACATGAGGCCAAATAAGGGAGTACCCCCCCGCCCTCCTTGGTCAAACGATCACTACAGGATTGCAAATTAGTAAGAAATAAACCCCATAAAAATAAAAACAAAAATGTTAAGATGGTTGAATTAACGAGCTGAACTGATAAAAATGAAAAGTACTTTATTTTCAGTTTTTTTGCGATCAATAGAATTCCAAAATACGGCTTTTAAAAAATCCCGACTGAGTTATACTAATTAATTTTGTTTAGAATATTGTCAAAACGTTTCGATCTATCAAATGAAGGTAAAAAGCCTTTCTCGCAGTGTTAGATCTCAATCTAAGGAGCATTAAGTTCTATCCACTTCCCCTCGTGTTGTGGATGTTCTGAACAATGTTATCAATTTCAATAACTGATACTAACATCTGTTATTAGTGACGACAACTTTAGAAGTGACAGTATTCCTGTCAGTAAGGCCTTTCAGCATAGTTACCTGATACGTGATAAAATTTATACCTAGTATGTAATTCATGTTCTCGTAGGTATGGAGCTGTTTTGTTAAGCAGTAAATTCATGGTCGGCGTGTGATTTAATCTAACTTAATGCTGCAAACGGAACAAAAACTAAATACAGGAAGTTAAAACTCCAAACAGTACTAAATAGTTTTTGGATCAAGAAATTTTCAGTCAATATTTAATGTTCATTATCAATCAGTCCAGCAGTGATAATCAATTTATAGTAAACAAAAACTTGTTAAAACACGAACAAAGAATCAACAGAAAGGAAGAAAAAGCTGTTGTTAAACTAACGTGGCCTATATATGTTACTTTATAATACGGCGATCAACTCCAGCAGAATAGAGTTCACAGGTAACAAATTTTCCAGCTTTTTTCAAGTCCTATGAGTCTGGTTTTTTTCGCTTGCTATCGGAAAATTTCGCTTCATAACGATGCGTAGTGATTGGCAATTAGTTTGAGACTTTTCGAGCAATGCGAGTACCCAAACAGACTCGATAATCTCACTTTTCTCGCAATGAATTCGCGAACTGGACTGCAGCTTAAAAAATAAGAGGAGTTACAATTTTTTACGTTGATCGGAGAGTCTTTCAAAATCTGTTTCACGAACATAGTGTAGTTGAAAATATATACATCCATGGGTGCGATTTCTTAAAAGCGACGAGGGGCACAGAAATAGCTGTGACTGAGTAAGAAGGCGACTGTTTTCTGTAAAAATCTGTTCGGAGAAGCAAATATTGCCTAGAATTTCTTATTACTTTAGGACGGCTAAAAGCTAAAAATTTCTAGATGACTGTACCATTCATGTACAATTTTCGAAGGTTATCTGAAAAATCCCTCGCGATTCAGTTCTATAGTTTAATTTTTCACATTTCACTCCTCGGGTTGGGCTATTTTTCGTAGAAAAAAGGAAACCTAAAATTTTCGGATTCAAAAATGTGATGAAGAAAGGAATTAGCAAAATTCTCACTTTGGTAATACGTTAAATTACATCTAAAATTTTCGGTAAATAAACTGAGGCCCTTGTAATTTCGAAAAAGCTCAAGTTCGTCTAGGATGACCGAATAGATATATTTTAGATCATTTTATAGCTCCGGTTAGAAATGCATTTCTAGATATCTAAAAGTACCCTGGATTATAGCCTAAGAAGTGCTTCCAATGTATTCAAAAGGAACTGTCGTTGGCTGCCCCTGAGAGTAAGTTCACGATAAATTGAAAACTGCGAGTTTTAATGAAGGATAAGGATTCAGCTACATTTAGTTTTTATGAGGGTCTTCTTCGGGTAAACTATGAACACGACACTTTTAGAAAACTAGTGGTAGGATTTGTTTGACCATTTAATTGATTTTATTTCTGACTTTATTTTCCAACTTCGTCTTTAGAAAAACCCTTAAAAAACCGACACGATGAGTACAGCGTGTAAAGTTTCTCTAGCTCTGTTGTGTTTATTTGCTGTTGCGCGTCATTTTTGGTCTTGACAGCAGTGGCGGGCAACAAAACCAAACAAACCTCGAGCAATATGGTGAGTCAATTAACTTTCTGCGCGGGACCATGCCTGATACAACTGAAACAAATGATAGCGAAAAAACATCAAGAAAAGAACTTTGCATTTTGCGCAATCCAATAACTGCTGAAGGATACTTTTCTGTGAGTATTTATCTCTCGGTTGACGTGAAGGAATGTCTAAACAATTGATGGCATCTTTCAGAAAACTTGAAAATCGTGATAATGTTGCAAAGCTCAGAGATAAATGTGTAGCTGCTTCAATTTAAATTCCGATAATTTAGAAAAAACTGTTAGTAACGATTCATAATAAATGACAACAACAACTAATGCTAAACCCGGATATGGGAGACATTCCCTTAAAAAATAGAATGGTTTCCATGACTTTAACAAAGTCTCACTCTTTATCAGCACAAATAATTTAGAAAGAGGTATTAGCGAACTTCTTAAATCCACTAGCATCAACTAACTTCTTGTCTCGATTAAATTGTATGTCTTGACCGTATATCTAACGATGCGTTAATGTAAATTTTCTCCACAACACTTAACACAACGAGCCAAACTCAGTTGGGAAACGGGAAACGAAGGGAAAAAAATATTTTAAGGTTATTTGCAGACATTATGAAATATTCGTCAGAACTTTTTCAGTGGTTTATTTTCCGAAAGGCTAGTGGGGGAAAGGAAGGGGGTTAAATTTTTTAAAGTGTGTCATAAAGGCACAGTACTTTTCTTTCTTTTTCTTTTTTTTTCCCTAGAGGTGGCTAAGCATCGCCGATGAGACTAAATCACTGAGGGAGTTATTTTGCTCAACGCACAATAACACTTTTTAAAGTAACTTTTTGTTTATCTCTCCAGCAATCTCCCCCATTCTGCGGGTTTGGTGGTATTCCAGGCATGCACGGGTTACCAGGCCGTGACGGACGTGATGCCCGAGAAGGAGCGAAAGGTGACCCGGGAAGCCCGGGAAAGACTGGGCCTCGGGGACCTGTTGGTGTAAATGGAAAAGATGGTGCTAAAGGAGAGCCTGGTGTACAGGGCCCACCTGGTCCAAAAGGAGAGTGTGGACAAAGAGCACAACCTGGGAACCCAGGTCTGATGCCTGAGAACAAGAAAGAGTGAGAACTGGAAAGAGTGCGCATGGAATAAATTAAACGATGACAAAGACAACGGTTTAGTAAAGGTAAATTTTTAAGATTTAAATCTTTTATTTGGTATAAAATGCTATGCTTTTATCTTACCCCCTATTATAACCAAATGATGTGACTATTCTACGTTTATCTCCCACATATTTAGGACTGTGTCTTCACCAAGAACTTTTCTGACACCGCTCTTCATGTGGCCTGGACTGGTGCCCTTAGAATCTACAAATGTACAAGATGTTGCAAACGCTGGTACTTCACTTTTAACGGTGCAGAATGCTCAGCTCCTCTACCCATTGACGGTGTGGTGTACATGTGGCAAGGCAACACTCAAGATCTTCACCGAGTCCGCCATATTGAGG
>CALNXK010000047.1:30000-77500 GCA_942486035.1 Porites lobata | reverse complement strand
GCGGCGGAGCCTCCTTCATTTTTCCTTTTTCCCGCCTCGCTAACTTTTCGCGTACCTTTTACTTTTGCGTTTTCCTCCATTATCTGAGAACCTGGAAGAGGCTATACCTTCACGGGCTGGCAGTGTGTGTCCCGGATCTTCATTGAATAAGTTCCTAAAGCTCAGAGTTTGCCTTAAAAGATGGTACATCTGTGGGCTATTGCCTTCAAACGTTTTAGATCCTTTTTCACAGTAATAGTTTGCCGGTGTATGCTGAGGAAAATGACACTTTTTACTAGCTGTTAGCTTCAAAATTGATGATACCAAACTAAAAAAGAGGGATGCTTTAAAATAAATGTTTTCTTGCTTACATCGGTGGACCTGACTTTCTGCGTATTTCACCAGAAGTAAAAAAAAAAAAAAAAAGTCGGCCAGATATATACTTATACTTTTTTCTCAGTTTGCAAGGGGGCGGTATTTTCCAAATTCTAAAATCAAGATTGGTTCCGGGAGCGGGCGGTTTTTTGCGATCTTACCTACTAACCCAGGTGGAATCGTTGTGGCGGCTTCATTCATAAGTAAGGCTTTGATTTAAAACAGTTTTTCTATGAAACTTGGGCTGGTCTTTTATTAGAAATAGCTAGGAAAAAGTGAGTTTATTATTCAGACCAAATATCTGAACACAGAATCAAGCAAATCATTTGCCAAAGAAAATTCGTAAGACTGAATTTTTTTCAGTGCCTGAGTTTGCTTCGTTTTCCGCAGAATGCAACAGCAGTTCAGTCTTTGAAAAAAACAGCGTGCCTCCTCAATGTAATACAAAATCCTATTGTCTTAGTGTTTTTCCGTCTACTACTCGACAATTTGGTTCAACTAAATGCAAAAATGAATTTAAGAATTAAAGTTCACACGCTTGATGTGGAAGTTGTAAAACGCTTATTTTATTATAATCGTTTCCGCTAGATGCAAAGATTTGCCCGCGAAAAAGCCCTCCATTTCGAGTGACGAACGAAACGAGCCGCGAAAGAACACGCATTGCCGCTCGCGCATACTATTTACGATATCCCTGAAAAGGAAGTGCTTGCTCGCAGGCTTACACAGCGATTTATGACATTAAACCTTTACTAAAACAATGCTGCACTCCATGAAAAGTCGTCCAACATCATCAGGCCATCACTGGCTAATATTCGGGCATCGTGAATTTATCATAATTACAATCATACAATATTACAGTCTTCGCAAGGCGAACAATTGACCATAAACACTACAAGAATTTTAACTCGCATTAAAATGAATTATTTATCACTATATTTCTCCTGTTTGTTACAAACGGCGCTTTGACTATAGCGGTTGAAAAATGTGAAAACAATACTTCAAGATTTCGTTGCACCGTAAAAGTCTCAGTTCCATTTTAACAGTGAAATTCAACGTCTCTTTATTGCCAGTGTAAACAAAAGCGAAAAGTAGGCTTTTACGGTGATCAATTATTATGAGATGAGAGCGTGACTCTCGGACGTTGAGAAACACTCATTTAGTCGCATTAAAGCGTGAAGAATGAATCAAATAAGGTGATAAAATGGAGCCTGGAAAAATGAGTATAATGGAGAGTGATAAACTGTGCTGCATGTAAGGTCAGTGTATAATTTATAATTTCCTCAAGTCGCAATTGTGGTTTTAAATCGGCTGTCGGACTAAGCCTATCATAGGTATTTACAGTTTCTCAATCCACCCACAAGGAAAGCAATGCATTAATGACAGCCTCTCTGGGGATTTTCCTTAGGTTTTATCTTGATGGCCAGTTGGCATATACAATGCGGATACCTGATAGATAAAATAATTCCACCATTAAATGAATTTATTACACTTCCGTCTATTTATTGGCGAACAATTTCAATGGTTAAGAACAAAGCGTCAACATAAGTCAAATTCAACGATCAACCGCAAATATTAACTAAAACAGTTCGGTGAGAGGAACGCTAATTATTCTACACAGATAAGAATTCCTGCTTTAAAATCTTCTAGAACGCGCATTGAAGTTTATCTAAGAGTATAAGTGGTAATGATTTCATTTTACCTAAATGGCGACGATCCGGTCAAAGACCCCGATTCTTCCATCCTCCGGGCGAATAGTAAAGAAATTCGTTTCAATTATCGGGTTGTTCGACAGACTGCAGAATAACCGAGTTTGTCTTGTTAAGGGAGGTCAGAATTCAAATAATATAGAGGTTCGAGAAACCAAGATTTTACAGCATTTTTTAAAACAGTCCGTTATAAGGGTTCAAAAAAGGGTAAAACATATTGTAGCAAGAGTAGGGCGCTCTTAGCAAGTCTCCCCATCGCAAATTTTGCGCCCCAAAGATATGCGTATAAGAATATTCCACATGGTAATCGTTACTAAAATAAACAAACTGTTGCAACAGTTCAGTGAATGGTGCGACCTTTCAGGAGGAAAGAAGCCGAAGATCGAAGATCAAAGCAAAACTTCATGCGGAAGAAAAATGATATTTGTAATGCTGTAAAGCTGTTCCGTTTTCTAAATTTTCAGTCTCACGAGTTTATTGAACTCGTAAAGTAAAGGAAAGCCTTCGTGTTAATTCAATGGCTGAATACTATTAAAGTCAATTGAGAAGTTTGCGATAGAAAAAATGACGCGTGTGGCAGATACAATGTATGTCGAGCAAACAACAGAGCCGTAATCAGTATAATCGAGAACGACAGTTTGGGTTGTTGGTCATACAACCTTTTACTTAAACAATTTTTTATAATGTGCTTTAAGAAACCAGACTTTATTTGAGACGAGAGATTTTATTCAGTCATGATCAGTGACACAGGCGGCTGGAAAAAAAATCCGAATTCCGTCAATAGTTTTAAGAAATTCTTCAATCCAAAGAGTTTTCTAATGAAAATGGATACATCCTCAATTTTATGATGTAGGATGTAGAAAACAGATATACTACGATTAAGGTTCCGTTGCTCTATACGATCAAGTCGGATTCATTTTTATCATTCCACTCAATAGAACATGGATAGGGTAAACTAATAATATTTATATGGTTCCTACAAGCTTGCATTAAGTTCAAAAACCCTCTTCCTGTAAAAGAAAACTAAAGCTGAGTGAGAAAACAATTATTTCTAACTTAATAATGAAAAATGTTCAAATGTTTGTGTAAAGGTTTTTATCTTTGAATCCGTTGCATGTGGTCAACACATATCAGGAACTTAGCGTCCAAATACGCACATGAGCTTGTGCGTACATGTACCGTTTGCCGATATGGAAAAAAATATTTTTTTATTTTCTGAAAAAGCATTTTTTACCCGGCATTGAATAGGGACGACTGATACATTTTTCGCACTTTATTGGTCTCTTTGTGTTAGTATTTCCTTTATCTTTTTGTTATTCCATAATTCTGATTGCGTCACTGGCCTTTTTTTCCCGTGAAAACTGTACCTTACCGACAACACCTGAGATGAATAAAATAAACAGCTACACTGTCACTCCTGCGTTTTCCTGCGTATTAATTTGCTGAAAATTTCCTGCGGAAAACGCTGGAAGTAGCATTTTCGAGACCCTAAATTTAAGAATTATATCGGGAAGCATGACCCGAGACCTGCTACAAGTTGTGTTCCACTGGTGCGTACACCTTCAACGTGCTACGCCCCTGATATCTATCCTAAAATAAACTTCATGCTAACCTTGGTACAGCAAACAGGAACTTAAAACTATTGGAGAAAGAAATCTTATAAATATTTAATGTTCATTAACAGTTCAATTCACGGTAAACAAGAACTTGCCAAAACAAGAACAAAGAATCAACAGAAAGGAAGAAAAGGCCCTGCTTAAACCAACCTGGCCTATGTTACTGACTCACGACAAGAGGAAAAGAGTCTACAGGTAACGTCGTTTTCTCTGCTTCGGTGGGTCGCCTTCCTTTTGCTTCTTTCCAACAGAAATTTCATCTGAGGATACCAAAGATAGAAAATAGTTTTAAAGCTAGGCAAGTATTCCAAGCCTCGCTTAACTCGTAATGAATCCACAGAAGGTGCACTTTTCGGTTCAAAATTTGAGAGGAACACGCAATCTTGAAAGTTGTTGATAGAAATCACTCGTTTTAAAATTCGTTCCAAGTAGAGGGTGGTTTGAAAAAAAAGAAGTATTCCTGTGAGTTTCCAACTAGTGACACATCAACTACTCAACTCGGAAAAAAACGAAAAAGAACGGAATACCTCCGAATGGAACCGTAAAATATTTAGCACTAACTACGTACTGATAAAATAATCATAAAACGCTTGGCACATTTAACGAAAACGATTAAGTTGTCAAGGCTTATTCTTTGGGAGATATAAAACTTCAAAAACGAGACGTTCGAAAGATTGGTAGCAATTTCTTGATTTTTCTAACGCTCTAATCTTGAACTTTTAATTTTGTCTTCAGAAAATCCGTCAAAAGAGGACGCGATGAGTTTGACGTGTAAAGTTGCTCTTCCATTCCTGTCTTTTTTTGCTGCAGCGTCATTCCTAGCCTTTACAGCTTTGGCTGACAACAAAACCAAACAACCTTCAAATAATGTGGTGAGCCACCAATAAGTAGCTTAATTTCTGTGTAGGACAACAACTGTTATAAACTGAAATAAATGATAACGACCAAATTCATTACCACTGAGGACCTTGCACTTTGCACAACCTAGAAAGTAATATTTTTCAGAGAATCTTTATCTAGTCTCTACCTGAAAGAAAATATCACATCTCCTTCACTTGTAAGTGAAAATCATTATGAGATTGCAGCTTCGGTTAGGGTTTGAAAAAGAAAAAAGGGAAGGACAATTATAAAAATAAAAACAAAAAAAAACGAAATATATACAGCCAGCAATAAAGAAAAATTGGTACATAAATGACTTTGGAGTGCGTGAGGAAACAAACTGAGATGCTAAATGTTTCTTTGCTCAAACATAAATTAATATTTTCCGTCTCTTCTTGTTCCTTAATAAAGCAATCACCTCCATTCTGGTATGGTGGGGTTCCCGGCATGCATGGCAAGCCCGGTTCTCCAGGGTTACCAGGCCGTGACGGACGTGATGGCCGAGAAGGAGCTAAAGGTGACCAAGGAAGCCCGGGAAAGATTGGGCCCCAGGGACCTCCTGGAGTAATGGGTCCTGCTGGAGTAAATGGAAAAGATGGTGCTAAAGGAGATCCTGGTGTACAGGGCCCACCAGGTCCAAAAGGAGAGCGTGGAAAAAGTGGACATCCTGGGAACCCAGGTCTGATGCCTTTTAAGAACTGGAAAGAGTGCGCATGGAAGGACATTCACAGTGGTGAACAAAACGGTTTAATAAAGGTAAAGTTACAAGAACTCTTATTTTCTTCTAAATTGCTTGGTCCCCATTTATCTTTTCTGCTTTTATCTTATGATACCAAATCGATTTAACCATTCTATATTTATTTCTGACATATTTAGGACTGTGTCTTCACAAAGAACTTCTCTGACACCGCTCTTCATGTGGCCTGGACCGGTGCCCTTAGAAACCACAAGTGTACATCCTGTTGCAAACGCTGGTACTTCACTTTCAACGGCGCAGAATGTTCAGCTCCCTTACCTATTGACGGTATTGTGTACATGTGGCAAGGCAACACTCAAGATCTTCACCGCGTTCGCCATATTGAAGGGCACTGCAACAACATCCACAAAGGAAAGGTGCGCGTTGGATTCAGGGTTGGTAATTGTCGAGCGGGATCACCCGGCGACGCCTACACTGGTTGGTACTCTGTGTCCCGGATCTTCATTGAAGAAGTCCCTAAGGCTCAGGCCTAAATGCCGAGACTAAACATCCATTTTGCTAAGATAAACATTATCGCTTCCAGCCAGTTCTACAGATTACTAGGAGGTCGATTATTGTAATGGTAATGGAACGATAACATTAAAAGTCGCAGTATGCTTTGCAAAGTGCGTGTTTGTGTTTGTTTTGATACCCTCTAATTACAAACCTTTCGCTAGTTAATAGTCCTTCGCGTTTTAAATCCTCCAAATAGTTCATACATGTGGTTAAACCATATATTTGGGTGATTTAGAGACAAATTTCATAAAAGCACGTAATATCGTCTGGAATGAACCCTGATAAGAGAAGTTTAAACAAAAGTTATCCATCAGGGGCACCCAACGACGGTTTCCCCCTAATTACTTTGAAAACACTTTTTAGGCTATCCAGAGTGCTTTAAGATCTCTAGAAATGTATTCTAAGTGGCGCTAAGAAATTTATATCTGTTCGGTCATTCAAGGGTAACTTGAGTCTTTTCGAAGTTACGAGGGCTTCAGTATTATTTTCCCGAAAGTTTTAGCAGCAATTTAAAGTTTTCCGAAAGTGATAGTTTTTCTGATTCCTTTCTGCATTGCATTTTCGATTCCGAAAATTTTAGGTTTCCTTCTTCTACGAAAAATAACATAACCCGGAGAGTGAAATGGGAAAAATGAAACTTCAGAAAATCGTAGGGAATTTACTAGATAAGCATCGAAAATTGTGTACATGAATGGAACGGTCACCTAGACATTTTTAGCCTTCCTCAAGCTATAGAAAATTCTAGGCAATTTTTGCTTCTCTGAACAGATATTTCACACAAAACAGTCGTTGGGTGCCCCTGATCCATTCACAATCTTCATCTTTCTCTTTGCTATTGAAATATTTTTGAATGGGACCATTAAAAGCGCCCTCAGTTGACATGTCGGGTTACATTTAGGACACAAAAGAAAAAATATTTTTCTAAAGATTGAAAAATGGTCATTTTTGCACCCAAATAATTAGGATAGCGACAGAAAAGGGGCCCATTTCTCCAAAGTCCCGGAAACTTTGCAGGCCCCCAAAGCCAAATATTGAAATTAACATAAACGATAAAAGCGCAAGTGCTATAGTACACAAGTAAAACTCAGTCGATCCTGTCCTGCGAAAGGTGCTAGTTATCTGCGAGACTGTTGAAACCTCGATCTTGACTTTTAAATGAAACAGCTTTTCTTGCCCAGTAATTAACAAGACTTTCGAGCCACGGGTCCAAGAACCTATTCGAGTGCGGTGCTCTTTCGAGTAAATACGGCATAGTGTTACTATCATGATTACTGGGAAAGCAATGAACGACCAGACCTTGAGTGACAATGGCTCTGATAGATATTTTAATCTTTGCTAAAAATTTCTTTCTCCCTCCGTTTGTGTCCTAAAATGCAACCCAGAATAGTCAACTGAATAGAAATTTACGTGCGTATGCACGTAATAATTCTATAATGGAAATCCACCGTAATTGACCAAATGTAATGAGAAAGAAAATTCATTGTGTTCCCCTTTGCAATTTTGGATAGTCTTGCACTCTCACCAGCACTGCTGTTAAGAGCCTTTTCTGACGTGTATGAAGGACAAGAGATACCCTGGAAAGGAGATTTCTTGTTTGCTAGAGTGGTGATTTGTAGGCGTAATCATATTTTTTTTATAGATGACTCGTTTAACCAAGCATTGAATAAATAAAATTTACTGAAAATATCGAGTGTCTGGTCACATGAGTCGTAAACTTTACAAACTCAGATTACTTCGACCAAAATCCCGAGTCATATTATTTTGATTTCAATTGTAATAACTCAGGCAAAGGGTTCATATATCAAGATTATTTTCATTTTATTTTAAAACCATGAGCACTATATTTTAAGTGCACCAGTTCCAAAGCCAATAAATTGTTGCATACATCGACACAGTTTATAAAGATGCCATTTCACTCTCAACGGCATTAATTCTTAAATCATGACTTGAGGCAATCGTGTTTAGGACTATTGCACACACCCACCATTCCACGGTTACGGCTTGCGCTTGGGTTACCGCAATCAACAACTTAGTAACGTTCACACACCATGAATACAGCACTAATTCGCCAATTTTCATAACACGAAACAAACGGAGTGTTTTGACGCTAGAGTAGTAGTATCAAATAAAGGAATAGTAATGTAGTGTCACAGTGAACACAGTGATAGTAAAGTGTGGTAGAACAGTGGAACGATAGTAGAATGTCACAGTGATAGTAAAGAGTGGTGGAACAGTGGAACAATAGTAGAGTGTCACAGTGATAGTAAAGTGTGGTGGAACAGAGGAACGATAGTAGAGTGTCACAGTGATTGTCTCACTGATAATAAAGATTGGTGGAACAGTGGAACAATAGTACAGTGACACTAAAGTTTGGTGGAACAGTGGAACGATAGTAGAGTGTCACAGTGATTGTAAAGGGTGGTGGAACAGTGGAACAATAGTAGAGTGTCACACTGATAGTAAAGAGTAATGAAACAATGGCAAAGTGCCACGGTGATAGCAAAGAGTCGCGGAACAGTGGAACAGTGGCACAGTTTCACAGTGTTAGTAAAATGTGGTGGAATAGTGTCACATTGTCTCAGTGATAGTAAAGAGTGGTGGCACAGTGTCACTTTGACGAGCCCTATATTCTCCGCGATTTCATAGTAGCAAAATTTTAAGAGCGGATGTCAGTAAATAGGGACCTTTAGCATCAGGTTTTTCGTGGGAAACGGCAAACCGCAAACCGCAAAATGTCACGTGACCAAGGCCTTGCGGTCACGTGTTCGCAGTTCACGTTTGAACCGCAGGAAGGGCTTCCAGCGGTAAGTGATTTACGGCAAGGTTTTTTACCACAAAAAATTGTACAGCCTCGCGTTTAAAGGCATGAAATAGCTTTTTGTATCCGTTTGCGATGTGTTTGTCGGATTTTTGATCTCGAATCAATGAATTATTGCTGAGTTTTGGACGATTAAAGTGATGCACTTCGACTTGATGAAAACAACATGGCGGCCCTAAACAATGAACGCGTAGTTCAAACCAATTTTATACTCCTTTCTGCCGTACTAACAAAGGAAAGTATTCTGTTCCAATCCAGAGTTAAATTTTTTTTTGTATCTTGTTTCTGAATTTATAACTTAACTCAGTCTCTGTTTGGTTCCTATTTTTAACGTATCACTCCGCGAATATCATTTTATTTTGCTTATTTCTTTCAGACTGGGGAGCCCAGGCTTCATAAAGCCTTCTGGTTTCCTCTGGGCTCCCTTGCAACCTTACAATTCCTATATGTATTCTTGTATTGTACTGTATTTTGGCTAAATAAAAATGAACTGAACTGAACTGAACTGAACAGGCCCGAGACGGTGTGTCACGAAAAAATCGTTTTCAATATCAAATCAATTGTAATGTGAGCAGCAAATAACTTATTCAGAAAAGTACATAATTCTACACATTTTAAGGGGTTATTTACTCAGTTTCAACGAAAATGTAATATTTTGGAGATTTTTCATTATTATCAATATTTTGAACGTTTCCGTTCGATGAAAAAATGGCAAATTTCAATGTCCAAAATCGTCGGCTGGTACCTCGATTTCAGTAAAGAGTCTTATACCACGTTAAAGAGCGTTATCTCTTCTTTCAAACTCTGTTTTCAAAACTATGGGCAACTTAAAAGAAAATTTTTGACGCCAAAAAATACAAGTAGTACTTTTCTGAAATTTGAGCTTTCCTCGCTCAGCGACGCGACGCTAAAAACTCGGAAAAATACTATAAGAAAGCAGTTTGAGCAACAGTGGTTTGATGTTATCAGTTTTCATAAACCAAGACGTGTTTATCCAGCGATCTGATATAATTTAAAACCATTTGCTAACATGGGAAAGGCAGATTTAAGCTGTCAACTCCTGCCAAGTGCACGTTGTCAAAGGGCAAAGCACTAATTAAAAAAGTCTTAAAATTCAAAATTTTTTACGTCCAGGAAGTCAAATTTTAGCGTACAAAACAATGTTGTGTTGTGTTTGTTGTTCGTACCTTAACATGGTGTTCCCAGATATTGGAAATGTGAAGTATCCACACGAGAGAACAGATCAACGACAGCAAAAATCCAAACGGCAAAGATTACGTTACATTTCACAGAACAACCGCGTACCACTGTTGTCACTCTTTGCATGCTTTCACTGGAAACAGCGAGAAGTTTTCATTCCTTAGGTATGATTCTTGATCAGCGCTTCCTTGAAAGTATGAACCCAAACAGAATAGGATAAGGACGTTTCTCAAGACTCCTGTTGTTTTTTCCGGCTTTAGTCTCCTTAGCTCCTCTCTTACGATTTTCGCGGGAGTTCAGGATGTGGTCCACCTAGTATTTGGCCGTCGATAAAACCCGGAACATGGAACATCCCGGAACATTCCGGAACATTCCGGAACATCCCGGAACATCCCGGAACATGAAAAAATTAAAATATTTTTTTATGAAAAAATGATTAATTAACTAAATAATAATAATAATAATAATAATAATAAATAATAAAAGGAAAAATAGATAGAAAACAATTTTTGCAAAAATTTATAATAACAAGATAAATAACATAACATAACATAAAAACGAAAAATAAAGAAACAAACCAAGAAAGAAAGAAAGAAAAAGAAACTGGTATCATCTCCGAGTATGAGAAAACAATATTTTGTTGCAATGAATTTTTTGCAGTGGGCGAGTAAGGGTCCATTCAAATGACAGTCCCCAGTCATTCTACTCACCCTGGTCACCCTAATGAGTGAAGGCTTGCTTCTTAATTCAAAATACATTAAAATGGGTCGCGAGGAAAGGGTTTTCAGGCTTTCGTCACACAGCCACCTCTTGTAAAGGTTTGCCATGTGGTTTAACGGTTTTCCATTTACGGCTTTGCGACAAGAGCTTAGGGGCTTGTCGCTTTGGACTTGGATAATTAAATTAAATATTCAGATTCACCGTGAATAGTTGCAGTGGCAGTGGTAGCGCAGCAGTAGTTTCTAACTGTTATCAGTTAGCCTGAATTTTAGCCGTCTCCCCACAAACTCCTCCTGCGACTAGAGGAGACGTCTGAAACATCATGCTGACTGTAAACAGTATAGAAACTACTACGAATGTGAGTATTGTCCACTAAAATCCAAAGACAGGAGCCCCTATACTCTTCTTAAGTTCACAGAGCCGCCTAGTCTGTAAGTAATTCATGTTCAAAGAAAGCAAAGCACCTCAAGTAAACAAATGTCGGTTATAAATAAGGAGACTATGGGCGCTTTCCATTTACGAAAAAAACCCGGAAATTTCGGTGGTAGCAAAAGTGGAATTTCCGATCGGTAAAAAGTTGTTCCATTTGGTCGTAAACCCCGGTACGTGGCCGGGTGCCCGACCGTGGACCTGGAACTGGTACAAACTACAAGAAACGTCAATGGAACACGACATTCCGTTCGGAAATTCCAACAGGGAAAACGGGACCACCTTTTTAGATTTTCCACTTTTTCTGGGAATTTTCCAGTGGGACGAACCGACGAAACGTGTTCCATTTACCGCCGAACCGGAAATTCCGGAAATTTTGACTAAATGGAAAGCGCCCATATGTTGGCTTGAAATGAGCTACTTACCGACTTGGCTTGACATGAAATACTGCACCGACATTTCAGACCATTGCAGAACCGTAAATGGACAACCGCCAAATAATTAACTCACGGCAAACAATTACAAGAGGTAACTGTGTGAGGAAAGCTTAAAAAACCCCCTTCCTCGGGACCCATTTTAATATATTTTGAATTTAGAAGCAAACCTTCACTCGTTACTGTCATTTGCATGAACCCTCACTCGCCCAACAAATTTTAATTTGTTGCGACAAAATATTGTTTTCTCATACTCACAGAGGATATCAGTTTCTTTTTCTTGATTAATTGATTATTTTTCGTTTTTCTTTTGTTATTTTACGTTATTATTAATTTTTGCAAAAATTATTTTATTATTATTATTTTATTATATTTTTTTTCATGAAAATTATTTTTATTTTGTCGTGTTCCGGGATGTTCCGGGATGTTCCGGAATGTTCCGGCATGTTCCGGAATGTTCCGTGTTCCGGGTTTTATCGACGGCCCTAGTATTTCACGTCTCTATTAAACGAGAGGCAGCACTTCTTGTTCACCATTTCGTTGTCAGGCAGCGCCTTATAGAGTCAGCCTCTCTTTGATTTTTTTTGTCAGTGTCATTTAATTACTCAGTATACGCTCGATCCTGGCCTTGTAAACTTATATTTTTATACTCTGAGGCCAAATAACTATATTAAAAGGGCATCCCCCGTTTTTTCTTCGTTTAGCGTCGTCCGACCGACCCAGTTTTTTAGCATTATCACAAAAAAAGGGAGAAAAGGAAAGGGAAAAGAAACTACAAGGTTTAACATTTTTGACCTTAATTAATTCTTTTAATTGAAAGATGAGCATTATAACAACATTTCCAGGCATAAGCGGTTCGGTGGTATATCCCTTTTTCTACGAATCGACCACTATTATTTCTGCCATATTGAGTTGGTTTCGATTTGGTGATTGTCTTGTTTAGAGAAACACGCATATCTCCTCGCCCGCCCGTTCTTTATCGCGCCCTACTTCGAAGCGCCTGCTACACAGCTATGTCTCGTTGTTTTCAAGCTCCATCAAAGGGAGCCCACGTTCTTATTTGTAAACTGCACATGGAAATTAAATGAAAGGTAAGACCTTACCTGTCCTGTTGATGTACAAAAATAAAAAGCGCGGGCATTTAGTGAACGTTTGGGCAATGAGGTGGGGTTAGGGCTCGTTTCTGCGCTCCGATTCACTCGCCCGTTGTCAAAAACAAAAGGATAAACGTCTGTGAACAGACTATTCACGTCTAGACATCATGTATCAGTTACGGTATGATGGAACCTATCGCCTCTCCCTGTTCATGGAGTTGAGTCAAGGTGTTGACGTCAATTACGTGATACCCTGTATGTTGCCGGGACATGTTTCACAAGGACCTTTCCACAGCTACGGAGTCCGCCGCCATCTTGTCAACCGCGCGAGAAATGATGTACTTCACAAAAACAAACTTAAAGAGAAGTTATTTTCGATTTGCCTCGCCACCCACCACCGAAAGTCCGGGACATGACCACTTCAAACAACTCCCCATTCCCGGGCCCGAAGGGCTGGAATTGTCCCTGTGGTTGCCCGAGGGGTAGTAACAAGTCTAATTGAACTGTGCATCAAAGACATTTTAGAAAATCAGAAGCCTATTTTCCCTGGTTAGTTCAAACTGTGTGCCTCCTTTTAGCTGTTGTTTTCGGTTCTTACTGAAAGTTTCGGCCTTGAAGAAATTCACAACCACGGGAGATGGTTATTATGGGCCTCTGTCACGAGCAAACCGGTACGCAATATAATGTTTGTGTAGTAATTGAAAACTGCTGGCGAAAATAACGAAACTTAAAGCTCCTCGGTGCTTTAAGGTGTGCAGGGAAGGTGTATTTTGTTATTTACAGAAACTTTCAGTTTTCTGCCTCTTCAGCAAGGAAAGGACACATTACCAACTCCCCGGTATGGACAGTGCTGACAGTGCTGATAACGAGTTTCGAGAAACGTCGCCAGAAATGAACGTTAAAAACTTTTTATGAAACGGTGTAAAAACAAACAAACAAACAAAAAATACTCTAAGATCACACACAAAACAGATTAACAACGCTTCTTGAATAAGACGCTTAATGTCCCATTTATAAGAGCGAGTCTTAAGTTAGCAGGGGTGTAGCGTCCTTTATACACACATACGCCCGTGCGTACAGCTGAAATCTGGAAAATGTATATTTTTTATTTCCAGAAAGCATTATTATCATAAAATGGGGATGATTGATAAATCTTTCGCATGATATTAGTGTCTTTACCAGTCTGAAGGTTAGACATGTCTCGCCCTTTGCTTGAAACCTCCTTGATGGCGTCGCTGTTTTAATTTTTTGCCCGTAAACATTGCACCTTACCGATAACACGTTTAAAGAGAAAAAAAATTAAACAACCAATATTTGCATTTTCCTTTGTATTTATTTATTTACTGAAAATATCCTGTGGAAAACACAGGATATAGCATTTCTGAGCTGCAGATCCCCATAGTTTGCAGTACCTTCGGAATTCGGAGGTCCAACCTTTGTCCGTTCAAAGGCAGTGACCTTCAAAACCTCACGCTATGCCCATGGTTAGAAGCTGGTATACATACATAGTTTGCGTCATATATTCCGGCTGGTAAAGGACTAATTTTTGAGTGAAATTGTCAGTAAACAACAACACCAGCATGCTGAGATTTATCACAGAGGCAACATTAAGTTAAACGTTTGTGAGAGTCTTATTTCTACCTACGAAAACTCTTATTTGCTGCAATAAAAGAAACCACAATGTTATTTTTGAACTACACAGTGAAAAAAGAAATTGTGAAAATCAGAAAAAGATTGACAGACAGTTTATGAGCAGGACTTCATTGACGATAAAACATGTCGAAAAAGGGCCGAAGAATACAGGGAACGTTCCGGCTTAGCTAGAAAAATCCGAATTTTTTGCAGGACTTGACAAGATTTTTTCAAAAGGACGCGTCATAGCTAAGTCGCGTCTTACTTCAAGTGAAACGTGTTATTTGTACGGGAGGTTAACGTCCCACTTAAGATACGTGCAGGCTTGTCTAAACCAGTGTCACTTTGAAACGTGGTAGGTGTCCCTCTTCGGGTCCATCCTACATATCGGGAAATTCCTCAGGTTAGGCAAGAATTCGATAACTATTAATCCTGTTTTACCCATTTATTCACTGCGTGAATTGTTTTTTTTTTTTAATCTTTTTAGCTTATTTGAGGAAATACTTGTTGCTTCATATCCAGGGTAGGCTTTAAAACATTTTTTGAGCCAAATGGTTTTTGCGTCAATCTGCTTACCCGACCTTTTCCTCGAAAACTACAAATATCCTACAAATGCTCGAGTTGTTATTGGTGTTGGCATATTTCCGATAAATTCAGGTAAATGTGTCGTGAAGAAGAGTTCAGAACTTGATCTTAAAGTATCAGTGCCGCGCGCCATGCCAGTCGTAAGTGTTGCCTCGAAATACGAACCCAAGAACAGGTGGTAAGCGGTCAATCCGTGAGAAGTAACGCAATCTCCGTCGACCTTTGAGAGCAGTCAAAGATTCTCTTGCCGATGCTACCCTTGATGTTTTTTAATTCCAATATCTAGGAAAGCCATGCTAAGTTATGAAACATACACTCATAAGCATTATTCTGTTCGGTAAAATCCAATTCCTGGACGCAAATACGCTGTGATTTTTAGGGTTTACCTGGTTTATTATAGTGCTTTGCCCTTTGACAACCTTACGTGACTCGTGCACTTGGCAGGAGTTGACAGCTTAAGGTATCAGCCACCCTTAAAATTGCCATTTTTCCATATTTGAGGTTTCAACGTTTTCAAATAGATATGCTTGAGAGCTTTCTTTTAAAAAAAAAAATCAGAAGAAAATATTATTTCTGTCGAAAGATATCGGGGGTAAAAGATTTTTTCTCGTTAATTATCTTAATTGATCGTTAACAAGTTCTGTCATACCCGTGTCATATATCAATTAACTTGCCTGTGAACTAGTTACGTGATACCGAGTGCGTGCTTCGACACAAAACGTGCGAATTGTCTTCGCGTTATTTATAGCCTTTGGTATTCTCCGTGGATATTTAGCGTTTGCTTCGGTGAAAATGCCGCCAAAAAAAAAAGAAAAGGTCGTGTCCGTTTTCGTCATCGAAACCGAGATCGAAAAAGAAATCGAAGAGCGAGTTTGACAAAGAATGGGCCGCAAAATTGGCAGAGAGCGACAAAGGCTCAGTTTATCAGCAAGAGAAGTGGCTCGAAGAGTTGGATATTCAGAAAAGCGAAAATGCTGCAGTTGCTGAGAGTGCAAGCCGCTCCAAAATCCAGCTTAAGGAACCAAATGAAGAAAGCCAATTAAGCTCATCGACCCCATCTGCTGATGGAACGTGGAAAACAATAAGCGGTCGAGCTATCGCATTGAGCGAAAAGCTGCTTGAGAAACTGGACGAGTCTGTATCTTGTCGATTTTGCCAGGGAAGAGTCCAAGTCATGGAAAATGTAGCGACTAAGCATGGACTTGGTTCTACCTGGAGAATCCAGTGCGAGAATGAAAGCTGGCCGTCGCACAAGACAAATTCTGTTTTTAATTCTTCCGAGAAGAGCAGAGCGTTTGCAATAAACTGGGCCTCAGTTCTTGGCCTTCGAGCAATCGGTGGTGGGCATTCGGCGGCTTCAAAGTTTTTTAGTTTCCTTGGCCTGGCGATCGAGAAAGAATTAAACCGTGCTTCTCGTGGTGTAAAAGAGTGGAAGTTTTCCAACGGAGAATTAAACTGTTCACTTGAAGATGTTGATAGCAATAAAAAGTTTGTTCCTGTTACATGTTACCTGTCAAAGTCCTATTGTTAGAGAAAATTGATCCCTCTCTGATATCAATCAGAATAAACATTTAGGTGTTATAATCTCATTCCAGGTAGGATGCCGCCAAAAATGTATTTTCTATTTTATCTCCGAACGCAAATTTTGCTGATCGACTCGTACGTTTTGAACTCCAAGTCGGCAGCCTTTCAATCAATTTGGCTAAAATTTGGCCAGAGTGATGCCATATATCTCTTCTACAAAACCGTGTCTGCGAATTTTAATACTCCTTTTCATTTTAAGGCTAGAGCTTTTTTTCCACAGAGAGTGTTGACTAATTGCCTTCCCCAACTTCATTTGCTAATAAAAGAAAAATAAACGCACTTGTCAAAAATCTGAGACACGGTTTTTTAGTGGAACGTGTTGAGAAGCGAATGCGGTGTTAATTGTTTTCTTCCGTTTATTTCCGGCGGGAATGGAACATGATTTATAGAGACGTGTACTTTTACACAAAGCGTTCCAATTTCGAAACACATTTAAGTAAATCGTTTTTGTAAGTTCAAATCCAAAATCTGGAATTATTAAGCTTTTAAAAAATATATGGTTTATAGGGGTTTTTATAAAGACAACTAACGCTACAGCGATCCGCGCGCGGACTGTCCTGAAGGGTGGCTGATACCTTAAATCTGCCTTTCATGTTAGCAAACGGTTTTAAATTACATCAGATCGCTGGATAAACACGTCTTGGTTTCTGAAAGCTGATAACATTAAACCACTGTTGCTCAAACTGATTTCTTATAGTATTTTTTCGAGTTTTTAGCATCGCCCCGCTGAGCGCGGAAAGCTCAAATTTCAGAAAAGTACTACTTGTATTTTTTGGCCTCAAAAATTTCTTTCAAGTTGCCCATAGTTTTGAAAACAGATTTTGAAAGAAGAGATAACGCTCTTTAACGTGGCATAAGACTCTTTACTGAAATCAAGGTACCAGTCAACGATTTTGGGCATTGAAATTTGCCATTTTTTCATCGAACGGAAACGTTCAAATATTGAAAATAATGAAAAATCTCCAAAATATTACATTTTCGTTGAAACTGAGTAAATCACCCCTTAAAATGGGTATAATTATGTTCCTTTCTGAATAAGTTATTTACTGTTCGCATTACAATTGAGTTGATTTTTAAAACGATTTTTTCGTCACACACCGTCTCGGGACTGTAAAACCCGGTCCGAGAGCAGAGAAACCGATACCCCCCATACGTCTAAAATAACTATCGGATCGAAGTAAAAATTATATTTATGTTAACAGCTTACCTAGTGCTACTTTGTGAATTTTTTTGAGAGTTTTCGATTTTTACCTTTTGCATACCTCTGGTCGAAATTTACTGACATCCGCTCTTAAAACTCAGAGCAAGAACAACTTCATCAACGTTAAGTAACAGCTAGAAAGGTTCAAGAGGATTGTAAACTTTGGCCGGAAGGTTCCGTACTTTATAGTCTAACTACTATTATTAAAAACTGAATCAGTTCCTAACGCTTAGAGTTTGCCTTAAACTCCACATCTGTATGCTTTAATTGCATTACAGCGTTTCAGATCCTTTTTCAGTTTTCCCGTGTATGTCTAGCAAAATGGTACTTGAAAATTAGACTTGAAAATTGATGATATCAAATAAAAGGTTAGAAACATTACTAGGACTGATTTTTTTCTATGGCTGAATCAAAACTAATACCGTGTTTCGATTCGTTTTCCGCAGAACGCAACATCAGTTTCATATCTCCTTCAGTTATAGTGTTACAAGAGGATTTACCGTTTTTTGGCCCACGTCCTATTGCACTAGTGTTTTCTCCTTCTACTACCTTTTTTTATCATTTTCCTCTCTACAGAATAAAGTTAGGTTCGTGCATGAGGTAAGGATGTGTCAAACATGGCTTAGAATAATTTCCTTGTCATTTGAAACAATCTGGTTCAACTTTTGAACGCGAAATTAGATTTAATGTAAATTGTTACCAAGCTCAAACGGTTGATTTGGAATGTGCAAAACACATAACAGAACTCACTAATTACAAAGATTAGCCTGAGAGAATGTGTGACGAACGAAGCGATCGGCGAAAGAACGAGCGCCGCCGCTCGCGCATACTTTTCACAATATCCCCCCAATGGAAGAGCTTGCTAGCAGGCTACAATGCGCAGCTTATAATATAACCTTTATTGATATGCTGCGCTCAACCAAAAATCACACCGCAACATTAAGCCATCATCGGCTAATACTTGGGCATCGAAAATTATCATTACTATCATACAATATCGCAGTCTACGAATGGTAAACATTTGACCTTAAAACACTACAAGAATATAAACTCGAATCAAAATGAATTAATTATCGCTATATTTCTCCCGTTTGAAACAAACGGCGCTTTGACTATAGTGTTTGAAAAATGTGAAAACATTATTGGAAGATTTAATTGCGCTGCAAAAGTATTTTCAGAGCGAAACTCAGAGTGTTATTGGCAGTGAGAACGAAAGCTACAGAATGTGATGATCAACTGAGCTTTTACGGTGAAGTTCAGTAACTATGAGAAGGGAGTGTAACACTCGGACGCCGAGTAACACTTGTTCATTTCCAGAAAAGCGTGGAGAATGAACCAAATAGGGTGATTATGTAAAGCCTCGAAAGAAAATCTACAGTTCCCGAATTTTAACCACGTCTTAGGATCGACTACCGTATACAGCTGTAATGGCGAGTGATGAGTTGTGCTGTGAGGTCAGTGTATATTTCCTAAAACCGTAGTTATGGTTATGGTTTTAACTAATATGCAATTCGTAAACTACTTCAGTTATTACAGATTCACCATTTCTCATTACAGTCTGCACACAGTAGAGACAACGAATTTTGCTGCCTAGGTTTTGTCGCCGTGATGGCTATTTGGCATATATCATCCGGATACTCGATACACATAATTTTACAATGAACTGAGCTTATTACTTTCCTTCTCTTTTATCGGCAACAGTTTTTAATGATAATTTTTGAAAAAGCAAGCCATAGTATAATCCAAATTCAACTTCGACCGTCTGGAAGGACCACGCCAGTAAGACTGACTGAAAAAAAAAAATTAATGAAACGAAAAACAAAATACTTACAAAACTAAGATGAAACATTAAAATGCTTCTAATTTTCTAAAAAATATATGTATGTATTAACTAAAACGGTTAAGTGATACAGGCGCTTATTGCTCAGTTTTTTGTCCCAGTAGTTTTGTTTGTCACAAAACCAAAACCTTTGACCATTTCTCGAACGCGCACTCGAATTTTACCTCCTTCTAACTTTATGGCGGAAGAAAATTTACGAGTAGAAGTTGTTATAATTACGAAAATAGCTAGTTGTAAGGATTCACATTGTAGACTGCGAAGTCTTCCCATCGCAAATTTTGCTGCAGAAAAATATTTTTTTTGAAGCACTGTATTGTACTAGAAATGCCTTTAAAGATCTTTCCTTTTCCAAATTTCAGTCTCGCGTTTTAAAGGAACGTTTTCAAATTTATTTGAGGGTTCTATACTGATAAAGTAAGTCAATAGAGAAGTTAACGATATAAAAAAAGTGACACTTATGCCATCAACCATACATGATATCAAATGGAAGACAATAGCCTCACTAAACAAACAAATGAAACGAGAACATGTCGAGCAAACAAGTGAGATAATCGAGCTCGAAAGTTTAAGTCATGAAAGGGTAAAAGGCAAATACAACCTTGAATAGAGTTGACTTATTTCATAATTATGCTAAAGACAACTGAGACCACTTACCACTAACCTTCCCATCCCTGGTCCAAAAAGACACCCTGTTCAAGACGCTTATTATAAAAATGGAAATTGTATATCCTGTTAAGACTCAAGGCTTTGAAAATCATATCCTCTTCAGAGACACAATGAGGCCAAATAAGGGAGTACCCCCCTTGGTAGTCTGCTCAAACAAAGACTACAGGCCTACTAGTTAATAAGAAATCAACCCCATAAAAGTTTTTGCGATGAATGAAAGTTTTTGCGATCAATAGAATTCTAAAATATGCATGGTTTTTAAAAAATCACGACTGCATTTATACTCCTTAATTTCCCTTTAGAATATTGTCAAATCGTTTCGATCTATTGAATGAAGGTAAAAAGCCTTTCTCGCAGTGTTATATCTCACTTTAGGTAGCATTAAGTTCTGTCCACTTCCCCTCATGTTGTGGATGTTCTAAAAATGTTATCAATAAACTAACATTTCTTATTAGTGACGAAAACTTTAGAAGTGGCTGTATTCCAGTCAGTAAGGCCTTTTAGTATAGTTACCTTATACCTGATAAAATTTATACCTCGGTAATTCATGTTCCCATAGGTATGGAGTTGTTTTGTTTCGCAGTGAATTCATTACAAAAAAAAGTTGGTAGGGATCTCTTCAAGTGTTTCAATGTTACGTTCGCAGTATCCAATGCTGTAAAATCGTCGCCGGCGTATGATTTAATCTAACTTCATGCTGAACTCGGAACAAAACCTAAATACAGGAAGTTAGAAATCCTAACAGTACTAGATAGTTTTTGGATGAAGAAATTTTCAGTCAATATTTAATGTTCAATGTCAATCAGTCCAATAGTAATAATCAATTTATAGTAAACAAAAACTTGTTAAAACACGAACAAAGAATCAACAGAAATGAAGAAAAAGCTGTTGTTAAACTAACGTGGCCTGTGTTACTTACGACGATCAACTCGAGCAGAAAAGTGTTCACAGGTAACAAATTTTCCAGCCTTTTTCAAGTCCTATGAGTCTGGTTTTTTTCGCTTGCTATCGGAAATTTTCGCTTCATAACGATGCATCAAGTGGTCGGCAATTGTTTTGAGACTTTTCGAGCAATGCGAGTACCCAAACAGACTGGATAATCTCACTTTACTCGCAATGAATTCGCGAACTGGACTGTAGCTTAAAAAATAAGAGGAGTTACAATGTTTGAAGTTGATCGGAGAGTCTTTCAAAATCTGTTTCACGAACAGAAGAACAGAAGTGAAGTTTGAACATATATACATTCCTAGGTGCGTTTTCCGGGCGTTAAAAGCGATGAGGGGGCACAAAAATAGCTGCGACTGAGTAAGAAGGCGACTGTTTTCTGTAAAATATCTGTTTGCAGAAGCAAATATTGCCTAGACTCTTCTATTACTTTGGGACGGCTAAAAAAAAAAATTTCTAGATGACTGTACCATAATGTACAATTTTCGAAGCCTATCTGATAAATCGCTTGCGATTTTCTATAGTTTGATTTTTCACATTTCACTCCTCGAGTTGGGCTATTTTTCGTAGAAAAAAGGAAACCTAAAATTTTCGGATTCAAAAATGTGATGAAAAAAGGAATTAGTAAAATTCTCACTTTGGTAATACGCTAAATTACATCTAAAATTTTTGGTAAAATAAACTGAGGTCCTTGTAATTTCGAAAAAACTTAAGTTCCAATAGGATGACCGAATAGATACATTTTAGATCATTTTATAGCTACGGTTAGAAATGCATTTCTAGATTATTTAAAAGTACTCTGGATCATAGCCTAAAAAGTCTTTCCAATGTATTTAAGAGGAAACCGTCGTTGGCTACCCCTGAGAGTAAGTTCACGATAAATCGAAAACTGCGAGTTTTAATTAAAGTTCAGGATTCAACTACATTTAGTTTTTATGAGGGTCTTCTTCGGGCAAACTTTAAACACGACACTTTAAGAAACTACTGTTAGGATTTGTTTGCCCATTTAATTGATTTTATTTCTGACTTTATTTTCCAACTTCGTCTTCAGAAAAACCTTTAAAAAACCGACACGATGAGTACAGCGTGTAAAGTTTCTCTGGCTCTGTTGTGTTTATTTGCTGTTGCGTCATTCTTGGTCTTGACAGCTGTGGCGGGCAACAAAACCAAACAAACCTCGAGCAATATGGTGAGTCAATTAACTTTCTGCGCGGGACCATGCCTTATACTACAACCGGAACAAATGATAGCGCAAAAACTTCAAGAACAGAACTTTGCTTTTTTCGCTATCCAATAACTCCTAAAGAGTACTTTTCTGTGAGTATTTATCTCTCGGTCGACGTGAAGGAATGTCTAAACAATGGATCGCATCTTTCAAAAATCGTGAAAAGCGTGATAAGGTTACAAAGTTCAGAAATAAATGTGTAACTGTTTCAATTTCAATTCCGATAATTTCGAAAAAACTGTTAGTAACAATTCATAATAAATGAGGGCAACTAATACTAAACCCGGATATGGGATAGATTCCTTTGGAAAATAGAATGGTTTCCATGACTTCAACAAAGTCTCACTCTTTATCAGCACACATAATTTAGAAAGAGGCGTTAGGGAACTTCTTAAATCCATCAACATCAACTAACTTCGTGTTTTGATTAAATATATCTAACGATGCTTTAATGTAAAGTTTCTCCACAACACTTAACACAACAAGCCAAATAGAGTTGGGAAACGGGAAACGAAGGGGAAAAAATATTTTAAGGTTATCTGCAGACATTATGAAAGGCTAGTGGGGGAAAGGAAGGGGGTTTTTCTGTCTACAGGCGGCTAAGCATCGCCGAGGAGACTAAATCACTGAGGAAGTTATTTTGCTCAACGCACAATAACACTTTTTAAAGTAACTTTTTGGTTATCTGTCCAGCAATCTCCTCCATTCTGCGGGTTTGGTGGTATTCCAGGCATGCACGGGTTACCAGGCCGTGACGGACGTGATGGCCGAGAAGGAGCGAAAGGTGACCCAGGAAGCCCGGGAAAGACTGGGCCTCTGGGACCTGCTGGTGTAAATGGAAAAGATGGTGCTAAAGGAGAGCCTGGTGTACAGGGCCCACCAGGTCCAAAAGGAGACCGTGGACAAAGTGGACATCCTGGGAACCCAGGTCCGATGCCTTTTAAGAACTGGAAAGAGTGCGCATGGAATAAATTAAACGATGGCAAAGACAACGGTTTAGTAAAGGTAAATTTTCAAGATTTAAATCTTTTATTTTGTATTAAATGCCATCGTCATTTCCACTTTTATCTCAGCTCCTATTATAACCAAATGATTTGCTTTTCTACGTTTATCTCCCCCATATATAGGACTGTGTCTTCACCAAGAACTTTTCTGACACTGCCCTTCACGTTGCCTGGACTGGTGCCCTTAGACTCCATAAGTGTACAAACTGTTGTAAACGCTGGTACTTCACTTTCAACGGCGCAGAATGCTCAGCTCCTCTACCTATTGACGGTGTGGTGTACATGTGGCAAGGCAACACTCAAGATCTTCACCGCGTCCGCCATATTGAGGGGCACTGCAACAACATTCACAAAGGAAAGGTGCGCGTGGGATTCTGGGTTGGTAACTGTCCACATGGATCCGGAAGTGGTGGTGACGCCTATACAGGCTGGCAATCTGTGTCCCGGATCTTCATTGAAGAAGTTCCAAGGGCTCAGGCCTAAATGCAGAGACAAAACATCCATCCTGCTAAGATAAACACTATCGCTTCCAGCCAGTTCTACAGATTACTAGGAGGTCGATTATTGTAATGGTAATGGAATGATAACATTAAAAGTTGCAGGATGCTTTGCAAGTGCGTGTTTGTGTTCTTTTTTTTTCTTTTTTAATCCCCTCTGATTTGGAGTCTTTCGCAAATTAATAGTCCTTCACGTTTTCAATCCTTTAAATTACCACTTTTTGAATTCTCATTTGATAAGTGAAAAAGTCATCTTGATTTATAAACAAATTTCATAAGAGAACGTAATATTGCATTGTCTAGAATGAATGTTGATGTGAGAAGTTCAAAGAAAAGTTATCCATTCACAATCGTAATTTTTCCCTGTTGCTGTTGAGCAATAAAAAGGGAATATATGCGTATAGTTGACCCTCGTTACAGTTTTTGAATGGAACCTTTAAAGACGCGCGCAGTTGATATGTCGGGTTAAATTTTAAGATACAAAAGAGATAATCTTTTTTCAAACGTTTGAAAAGGTCTGTCAGTCGCTAGCTACTGCCACTTGATTCTCTTATGGTCCTTTTTGTATTGCAAGAAATTATGATAACGACGGTATTCCCAACTCAGGGATCCACATCCTCGTTCCCAGGGAGAGAGAACCTGGGAACAAGGTTGATAGATCCATTTCTCGAAGTCCCAAAAACGTTACAGATCCAAAGCCAAAATATTGAAAACAATCTAAAGAACAAAGCGCAGGCCCTGGCAAACAAACCAGTCCAAATGTTTTGTAAACTGACAGTTATCTGAGAGACTGTTCAAACCTATATCTTGACCGATAGATAAAACAGCTTTTCGGGGCCAGTAATTAATTGGACTTTCGAAAAACGGGTCCAAGAACCTATTTGAGTGCGATGCTCTTTCGAGTTAATACGCCATACTGATGCTGTCATGATTACCTAGAATGCAATGAATGACAAGACCTTAAGTTGCAGTGGCTCTGTTAGACCTTTTTAATCTTCGCTAAGAATATTTTCTCTCTTTTGTATCCTAAAATGCAACCCAGAATAGTCAACTGACTAGAATTTTACGTACACGATATCTACAATGGAAAACCACCATGACTGGACAAATGTAAGCAGAAAGAAATTTGATGTGCTCCTATAAGCAATTTTGGATAGTCTTCCATTTTCACCATGACCACCGGTTAAGAGTCCTTTCTGACGCGTATGAAGGAGAAGAGATACCCTGGAAAGGAGCTTGCAACACAATTTGTCACATGAAAATTGTCTCTTGTTTGCTAATGTGCTGATTTGTAGGCGTCACCATAATAGATGACTCGTTCAACCCACCGTCATTGAATATATAAAATTTATTGAAACTATCGAGTGTCTGTTCACATGAGTCGTAAACTTTACAAACTCAGATTATTTCGACCAAACTCCCGAGTTATATTATTTTGATTTCAATTGTAAATGCTCATGCAAAGGGTTCATATATCAAGAGTATTTTTCATTTTAATTTGAAACTTTTAAACAATGTGCACTATATGTTAACTGCAAGAGTTCCAAAGCCTTGTTTACAAACGAACACTGAACGGGACAATTAAAGGGATTTCTAGTCAAAAGTATTGTTTTCGTTTAGTGCGCCATTTTTCTTAAATATCTAGCCAAGATTTTATTCAATAAAAAAAAAACTTCATGAAGTTGGAGTCTTTAGTTCCCTTATTTTGAGAATGTTTGGATTTTCTTTCGAATGTTTTCCTGAATAAATATAAAATAGGGAGGTTCTATTTAAAATTTTGGGAAATTGGAAAATATTGGATTTGGGGATCTTATTAAAAGAACTAAAACATGAAGTGAATAATTAGTAAACAAATACCAGATACTCAACCACCACCACAAGGTGCCTCTGAGCCCATTAGCAGACTAGCTGGCTTATGTTTTCTACCCTAAATTATTTATTTTCCAAATCAACATCATTTCCCCCCAAAAAAAAACAACCAGGATCCCACCTTAACGAAAAGGTACCCTTTCTCCTCTCTTGCTCCTATATCTGTATCATGCCTCCTTTTTTAAAGAAGCCAACATCTTTTTGTAATGGAGTGCCCGGCATACCAGGTACACCTGGGATACCGGGTCATGACGGACCGGATGGCCGTGACGGGGCGAAAGGTGACCAAGGAATGCTAGGAAATACTGGACCCCTGGGTCCTCCTGGCCCTACTGGTGCAAACGGTGCTAAGAGGAGCAAGGTGCCCCCGATCCATAGGGGGAGTGTGGATGAAGTGGAATGCTGGCTAACAGGAACTGGAGAGAGTGTGCTTGGAAAAACTTAGATGATAACAGGGATCACGGTCTGATAAAGGTAAGGTTAAATTGTTTCTGCATCAAAATCCCACTTCGTTTTCTCAGGTGAATATCACATGGAACACTATAGATCATATAAAAAGGAATTGGCCTCAAATGCTTTGTTTTACACTCTCGTAAACAGAAGCATTCGGTGCACGATTTAATGGACCTTGACTTTGAAATTGGTAGCAAATAAGACACAAGGAGTAGCAAAAGTTAAAATTATTCTCCCGGCCAGTTTTACTTCTTTTAGGACAGTACGTATTTGTTTTTTGCTCTGTGTATCTGCATTTGCAGTTTATCTGCATTTGCAGTCCTTTTCTCTCTGCAGTTTCTTTTCCGGCCAAAGCAACGACGTCCACTTTTCTGCAATTTAAGACCAGTCATTCTGATCCGATACAGTCAATACGTACATAACGGTCGATTATCTTTGTTTTGAAACGATGAACTTGTCTCATTTTTAGCATCGCGTATTTCATGTCGCTGCGAAAACCAAAATAGTGCGGAATTGAGGCGGTTTAAATCAGAGTAGATTGACAAGAATTTGACATTATCCTTTATTGTTTAGTGATAGATAACTTCCATACGATATTAGCAAAATTAAAAGCTTTTTATAGCAAATAACATTCCAAAATTCAGAGCAACAAATTCAAACAAATCGAATTTCGTTCGAATCACTCCAACTTCATCAGCGTTACGTAACAGAAAGGTTGTTATGTATTTCCAGAGTTTTTATCCAGAGGAGGACTGTAAACTTTAGCCAGGAGCCGGTTCCATACTATAATCTAACTACTGCATGTTGCAAACGATGGCACTTCACTTTCAACGGCGCAGAGTGTTCAGCTCCCTTAGCCATTGACGGTATTGTGTAAATGTGGCAACCTAACACTCGCAATGTTCACGGTGTTCGCCGTATTGAGGGGCATTGTCACAACATTCACAAAGGAAGGGTGCGCGTGGGATTCTAGGTTGGTATTTGTCAACATGGAGTCGCTGATGATGCCTCCACGAGCTGGCAGTCTGTGTCCCGGATCTTTATTGAAGAAGTTCCTAAAGCTCAAAGTTTGCCTTAAACTCTACATCTGTATGCTGTAATAGCGATATATTAAAATTCTGTCATGACTCCGAGGCTTTAGGGTCAAACTTGAAAATTTTTCACCACTCCATTGTCTCGCAATTCCCAGAAGAGACTTGAGCACAAAGAAAACCAAACCAAATATAGAAAAATGACCAGAAAACCTCGGAGTCATGTTCAAATTTCAATATATCAAACTTGGACTATTGCCTTATAGACATGGTTTCAGATCCTTTTATTAGTTTTTCAGTGCATGCCTATGAAAATGGTACTTTACTAGGACTGAATTTTTTGCTGTGGCTGAGTTCAAAATTACTGTGCTTCGTTTTCCTCAGAACACAACACGAATTTCATATCTCCTTATTGTGCTACAAGAGGTTTACCGTTTTTTGGCCCTCATCCTATTGCCCTAGTGTTTTCTTCTTCTACTACCCTTTTTTTCATTTTGTTCTGAACAGAATAAAGCTTCCGGTAAGGACGCGACAAAGTTTTTCCTTATAATAATCTCCAGGTCATTTGATACAATCTGGTTCAATTTTTCGATGCAAAATTAGATTTGATGTAAGGCTTGATACCAAGTTCAAACGGTTGATTAACATGACCTCACTCGCTACTTGCAAAGATTAGCCTGAGAGAAAGAGTGACGAACAAAGCGAGCGGCAAGAGAACGAGCGCCGCAGCTCGCGTATGTTTTTCACAGTATCCCCCTAATAGAAAAGCGTGCTAGCAGGCTGCAATGGGCGGCTTATAGTATAACCTTTATTAATATAATGCTGCGCTCAATTAAAAATTGCACCGCAACATTAGGCCATCATTGGCTAATACTTGGTCATCGTAAATTATCGTTACTATCATACAATATCGCACTCATCGAGGTTTTACATTCGACCATAAAACACTCCAAGAATATAAACTCCAATTAAAATGAATTAATTAACGCTATATTTCTTCCGTTTGAAACAAATGGCTCTTTGACTATAGCGTTTGAAAAATACAAAAACAATATTTGAAGATTTCATTGCACTGCGAAAGCATTTTAACACCGGAACTCAGAGTGTGATTGGCAATGAGAACGATGATGATCAACTGAGCTTTTACGGTGAAGTTCAGTAACTATGAGAAGGGAATGTAACACTCGGACGCCAAGCAACACTTGTTCAGTTCCAGAAAAGCGTGGAGAATGAACCAAATTAAATAGGGTAAGTAAAGCCTCGAAAGAAAATCTACAGCTCCTTAATTTTAACCACGTCCCAGGATCGACTGCCGTATAGGTCAGTGTATATTTCGTAAAACCGCAGTTATGGTTATGGTTTTAACTAACATGTAAACTATTTCAGTCATTACAGATTCACAGTTTCTCATTAGACTGCACACAGTAGAGACAAAGAATGCATTAATTGCTGCCTAGGTTTTATCTGAACTTATCTTGATGGCTATTTGGCATATATAATTCGGACTCCCTCGATACACAAAAATTTTACAATAAACTGAATTTATCACTTTCCTTCTATTTTATCGGCAACAGTTTATAACAGTAATTAAAAAGCAAAGCAATTATAGTATAATCCAAATTCAACTTCGATCGTCTGAAAGGATCCCGCCAGCAAGACTGACTGACGAAAGAATGAATGAAAGACGAAAATACTTACAAACCTAAAATAAAACATTAAAATGCTTTTAATTTTAAAAGAATATGTTTGCATTTATAGCCAATACTGTTAAGTGCTACAGGCGCTTATTGCTTACTAGTTACTTGTCCCAGTAGTTTTGTTTGTCACAAACCAAAAACTTTGACCACTTCTCGAACGCGCACTCGAATTTTAGCTTCTTCTAACATTATAGCGGAAGCAAATTTACTAGTTGAAGTTGTTATAATTTCATTTTACGAAAATAGCCAGTAAAAAGGTTTCACATTGTAGACTGCGGTAAGAATGGAGCGCTTTTAGCAAGTCTTTCCATCGCAAATTTTGCCGCAGAAAAATATTTGTTTTGAAGCAATGTATTGTATTAGAAATGCCTGTAAAGCTCTTCCCTTTTCCAAATATCAGTCTCGCGTTTTATTAGTACAAAGGAACGTTTTCCAGTTTATTCAAGGCTTCTATATACTGATAAAGTCAAAAGAGAAGTTCGCGATTTAAAAAAATGACAATAATCAGTACTGTCAACCATGCATAATATCAAATTGAAGACAATAGCCCCACTAAATAAGTAAATTAAAGGGACAGTGTCCCGATAATGCGCACGCGCGAGCGTCATCTGTTTTTTCTTCAAAAGACAATAGAACTGTCATATTGACTCGACAAGATTTCCTTCCGGACCGCACCGCCGACGGAGATTTGT
Organism: Porites lobata; assembly: GCA_942486035.1. Taxonomy (NCBI): domain Eukaryota; kingdom Metazoa; phylum Cnidaria; class Anthozoa; order Scleractinia; family Poritidae; genus Porites; species Porites lobata. The sequence continues at coordinate 48,077 of CALNXK010000047.1, read as the reverse complement.
TGTTTATATTCTCAGGCAATATTTTAGACTTTCGAAGAAATCTTTTGTCTTATTTAAAATTTGGCTCGCGGCAAGAAGACTCATCGCGATTTTATCGCTAGCAGGGCCGTCTCGCGACCCGAAAATCTCTTTCCGCTCGCTTTAAAACCAGATTTTCTAATGTGAAACTTGTGTCAGAGGTCAATTGTTTCCAAGTCCAGTAATATCTGCCTGTTTTGTTCGCGTTCTAGCCTCAAACGTTGGAAAGATAGAAATAAAAATGCAATCTCAATCATCGCAAAGGTTAGTCAAAAATTATATTATGATTTCATGGAACTAGTTTTTCTAAACATGTAGCGCCTGTTTGTTTGATTTCGTCGGCCGTGGGGCGATTCAGTTAAAAGTTTACTAACGCGTCGTTGCAGAACATTCTGCTTCACGAAGCTCCCCTCCACAAGATCTCCTCAGTCACATTAATGTCTCAATGGTTTCTTTCTTACAGTCTTTATTGTTGCTGTTTCATTTCTGCGTATTCCTTTCACAATTATCTGAGCTTGTATGGAAGCTGGCAGAAGAAATAAGCCTTCAATCGGCATCAAAGCGCTTAGCAACTTTTGGTCCTCCGGCCAACGGTAATAAAAGTAACGCCAAAAAATCCAGATTTGGCCCAAATCGAAACTTAACAGGAACAAAATATCATTGATCAGTAATCCTGAGAAGATTTAATGTAGTATTGAACTCGGCCAAGCGCGATGCAAACGGATTTTTCAAGGTTCTCTTACTCTCCTCGCATCTTTTGATTTCGGGACATCCTGTCCAAAAATCAAAGTTTGGTGCATGCGCAGTAACGAGATACTGTTCCTTCAAACGAGAACATGTTGAGCAAACAAGAGGGCTAATCGAGAGCGACAGTTTAAGTCGTGAGAGGTGATAAGGCAATTAAATACAACCTTAAATGCTTAATATACAACTTATTCTATAATTATGCTGAAGACAACTGACTTTACGTATGTCCTTTTCTAACCAAACATCAAAGAATAAGGTTTATTTCGAAAAAATAATTGTCGGTACCACAAAAGTAGACCACTCATCGCCAACCTTCCCATTCCCGGTCCAAAAAGATCGACCCCTTGTTCAAGACGCGTATTATAAAACGTGAAATTGTTTACCCTGTTAAGACTCAAGGCTTTGAATATCCTATCCTCCTCAGAGACACAATGAGGCCAAATAAGGGAGTACCCCCCTTGGTAGTCTGTTCAAACAATAACTACAGGCTTGCTAGTTAGTAAGAACTCAACCCCACAAAAATATCTTTTAGAGTCGCTTTAAAGGAAAATTGAACCTCCCTTGCCTTTTATAACCAAGTCGGGTTGATATCATTATTTTATTGTAAAGACTTTGTGTGCGTTAACTCAATTGATTATATTTAATGTGTAATTTCCAAACGAAACATTAAACACGGCAACAAGATGAAAGTTTAAAACTGTCTTCCAGAACGATAGAAAATAAATCAGGAAAACCTCATTTTTTGTATCTCATCAAGCACTGAAAAATGTTAGATGGTTGTATTAACGTTGCCAAATATTAATTATGTATTTGTCAATAGAATTCTAAAATACGGTTTTTAAAAAAATCACGACTGAGTTATACTAATAAATTTTTTTTAGAATATTTTCAAAAGGTTTCGATCTATTAAATGAAGGTTGAAAGCCTTTCTGGCAGTGTTTGATCTCACTTTAGGGAGAATTAAGTTCTGTCCACTTCCCCTCGTGTTGTGGATTTTCTTACTAACACTGCTATCAATTTCAATAAACTTACATTTGTGATTATTTAGTGACGAAAACTTTAGAAGTGGTTGTATTCCAGTCAGAAGGCCCTTTAGCATAGTCAAAAATACCTAATAAAATTTGTACCTATGTAATTCATGTTCCCATAGGTATGAAGTTGTTCTGTTAAGAAGTGAATTCATTACAAAAAAAAATCTGCTGTAAAATCTTCGTCGGCGTGTGATTTAGTCTAACTTCATGCTGAACTCGGAACAAAAAGTAAACACAGGAAGTTAAAAATCCTAACAGTACTAGATAGTTTTTGGATGAAGAAATTTTCAGTCAATATTTAATCTTCATTATCAATCAGCCCAACAGTAATAATCAATTTATAGTAAACAAAAACTTGTTAAAACACGAACAAAGAATCAACAGAAAGGAAGAAAAAGCTGTTGTTAAACTAACGTGGCCTATGTTACTTACGACGACCAACTCGAGCAGAAAAGAGTTCACAGGTAACAAATTTTCCAGCTTTTTTCAAGTCCTTTGAGTCCGTTTTTTTTCGCTTCGTATCCGTAATTTGCGCTTCCTAACGATTCATAGTGATCGGCAATTGTTTTGAGGCTTTTCATGCAATGCGAGTACCCAAAAGGACTGGAAAATCTCACTTTACTCGCAATGAATTCGCGAACTGGACTGTAACTTAAAATATAAGAGGAGTTACAATTTTTTTAGTTGATCGGAGAGTCTTTCAAAATCTGTTTCTCGAACGTAGTAAAGTTTGAAAATATATACATCCTTGGGTGCGTTTTCTTAAAAGCGACGAGGGGCACAGAAATAGGTGTGACTGAGTAAGAAGGCAACTGTTTTCTGTAAAATATCTGTTCGGAGAAGCAAATATTTCCTAGAATTTCCTATTACTTTAGGACGGCTAACAATAAAAATTTCTAGATGACTGTACCATGTACAATTTTCGAAGGCTATCTCATAAATCCCTTGCGATTTTCTATTAATAGTTTAATTTTTCACATTTCACTCCTCCGGTTGGGCTATTTTTCGTAGATAAAAGGAAACTTAAAATTTTCGGATTCAAAAATGTGATGAAGAAAAGAATTACCAGAAAATCAACAGTTTGGTAATACGTTAAATTACATCTAAAATTTTTGGTAAATTAACCTGAGGCCCCTGTAGTTTCAAAAAAGTTCAAGTTCCTCTAGGATGACCGAATAGATACATTTTAGATCATTTTATAGCTCCGGTTAGAAATGCATTTCTAGCTATCTAAAAGTACTCTGGATTATAGCCTAAAAAGTGTTTTCAATGTGTTTAAGAGGAAACCGTCGTTGGCTGCCCCTGAGAGTAAGTTCACGATAAATTGAAAACTGCGAGTTTTAGTAAAGGTTAAGGATTCAGCTGGATTTAGTTTTTATGAGGGTCTTCTTCAGGCAAACATTAAACACGACACTTTAAGAAAACTGGTGTTAGGATTTGTTTGCCCATTTAATTGATTTTATTTCTGACTTTATTTTCCAACTTCGTCTTCAGAAAATTAAAACCCTTAAAAAACCGACACGATGAGTACAGCGTGTAAAGTTTCTCTAGCTCTGTTGTGTTTATTTGCTGTTGCGTCATTCTTGGTCTTGACAGCAGTGGCGGGCAACAAAAGCAAACAAACTTCGAGCAATATGGTGAGTCAATTAACTTTCTGCGCGGGACCATGCCTGATTTAAGTGGAACAAATGATGGCAAAAAAAACTTCAAGAACAGAACTTTGCGCAATCCAATAACTGCTAAAGAGTACTTTTCTGTGAGTATTTATCCAGTCTCGGTCGACGTGAAGGAATGTCCAAATAATGGATCGCATCTTTCAAAAATCGTGAAAATCGTGATAAGGTTGCAAAGCTCAAAGATAAATGTGTAACTGTTTCAATTTCAATTCCGATAATTTAGAAAAAAAACTGTAACAATTCATAATAAATGATGGCAACTAATACTAAAGCAAGATATGGGATGGATTCCTTTAAAAAATAGGATGGTTTCCATGACTTTAGCAAAGTCTCGCTCTTTATCAGCAAAAATAATTTAGAAAGAGTTTTAGGGAACTTCTTAAATCCATCAACATCAATCAACTAACTTCGTTTCTCGAAGTTTCGTCGTGTCTCAACCGTATATCTAACGATGCGTTAGTGTAAATTTTTTCCACTACACTTAACACAACGAGCCAAATAGAGTTGGGAAACAGGAAACGAAGGGAAAAAAATATTTTAAGGTTGTTTGCAGACATTATGAAATATTCGATGGAACTTTTTCAGGGGTTTATTTTCAGAAATGCTGGCGGGGAAATGAAGGGGTTAAATTGTTTAAAGTGTGTCATAAAGGCACAGTACTTTTCTTTCTTTTTCTTTTTTTTTTTCCCCTAGAGGTGGCTAAGCATCGCCGATGAGACTAAACCACTGAGGGAGTTATTTTGCTCAACGCAAAATAACACATTTTAAAGTAACTTTTTGTTTATCTCTATAGCAATCTCCCCCATTCTGCGGGTTTGGTGGTATTCCAGGCATGCACGGGTTACCAGGCCGTGACGGACGTGATGGCCGAGAAGGAGCGAAAGGTGACCCAGGAAGCCCGGGAAAGACTGGGCCCTGGGGACCTTCTGGTGTAAATGGAAAAGAAGGTGTCAAAGGGGAGCCTGGTGTACGGGGTCCACCTGGTCCAAAAGGAGAGCGTGGACAAAGTGGACATCCTGGGAACCCAGGTCTGATGCCTTTTAAGAACTGGAAAGAGTGCGCCTGGAATAAATTGGAAGATAACAAAGACAACGGTTTAATCAAGGTAAAGGTTAAAAGATTTACATATTTTAATTAATATTACATGGCAAAGTTCACTTTTATAACCAAATGATTTTCTTTTCTAAGTCTATTTCGTTAATATTTTATAGGAATGTGTCTTCACCAAGAACTTTTCTGACACCGCTCTTCATGTGGCCTGGACTGGTGCCCTTAGAATCTACAGGTGTACAGCCTGTTGCAAACGTCGGTACTTCACTTTCAACGGCGCAGAGTGTTCAGCTCCTTTACCCATTGACGGTGTGGTGTACATGTGGCAAGGTAATACTCAAGATCTTCACCGCGTTCGCCATATTGAGGGGCACTGTAACAACATCCACAAAGGAAGGGTGCGCGTTGGATTTTGGGTTGGTAATTGTCCGAGTCACAAACCTGGTGACGCCTACACGGGGTGGCAGTCTGTGTCCCGGATCTTCATTGAAGAAGTTCCTAAGGCTCAGGCCTAGATACCGAGGCAAAACATTCCTTCCTGCAAAGAAAAACACTTGTCAGCTTTTTAATCGAGGGTGCAGTTCTATAGATTACTAGCAAATGGATCGTGATAGTACAAGTAATGGTGTAAACATAGTTGATTAAAAATGCAGGATGCTTTCAAATGTTGTGTTTGTGCTGATCTCCCACTACATGCTACTTTTCGACGAAATTACGGCATAGCTTGCAATTACAGCCTATGGCCATTGTTTTCTACTTCTTTCTGTTTTCCGTATTTATTAAGAAGAAGTTCCATAAAAATGAATCCATAAGAGTTTAACAAATTTAAAACGTGTCTGGATACAACGACGTTTAAAAGTTTGTTTATGTACAATTTCCTAAATTCTCCCTGTTGCTGTTGCATATAACAAAATCGTAAAAGGGATTTTCTTCTTGGAATATTTTTAATAGGACTTAAGAAATTAAATGTCGTCAGTTGAATCTACCCGCATTTACGGCTGCAAAAAGGATATTTCTCATAGCTGTTAGATCTCGTCACGGCTTTTGTGAACCATCCATTGGCGCAGTACTACTGTTTCTGTGGCAAAATGAAGGGTAATATTCTGTGCATCTCCTTTAAATTTGTTTGTTTGGTCTAAAACTGGGGGGCGATAATGGCTGTTATTACTCGTTGAAACACCCATCGGCAAGAGCAACAGGTTAGAATTGTATTTGACCAGGTATGAGCCTTACTTTAAAAGAAAATTCTAAACACTGCTTTCAAAACCGTTTTTCGTTTGTCGCATTGTGCGTAATGGAAATTCTAAATAAGTTCTTCACATAACTATGCCGGGTCTTCACAACAGATAAAGTGACCTCTTATTTTAATTGCAGGCCCAAGGGATACTCCCTTGGTGTCTGCTGTATAGGACTATGTGGCCGAGTCTTTCAGACTCTGGACCAAAAATTGCAAAAAATCATGTCCCGTGAAAATAAGTAACCATATTATAGTCACTATTTAGTGCTATGAAGGGATTGGCAGGCATAGAGCAGCCTCCCTCTCGCCGAGATTTTTCTTCTGAGCCGCCTAAGACACAAACTGAAAAAAAAACATATTTCCCATCAATTTTCTTCCAAAAATATCAATGTATCATCGAGAAAAAAAGTCACGAGAATTTATTAAGATTTTCACCAAAAGGAAATTGCCTTGTTTTTTTTTTAGCAAAATCCCTCAGCTTATTTTCTAGGGAAAAGTAAGGGAATCAGTCGGGAGAATTTGTATGTGGATATTTGGGACTTGGGTTAAGTTCCATAAGAGAGACATCATCATCGCCAAATGGAGTGTGTTTGGTTTTTATTCTGATTCATCCATATATTGAACTATGAAAATCATGGGAGAAATGACAATGTGCTTAGCAGTTTTCATGCATTTTAGATTATTTATTGCTGCTTATTAATTCGTTTTCATTTATATTGCCGTGGACTTTCTAATTAAAAGCGTTGTTTTTCGTTTATTTGGGCCCATTTTCTGCAACATCTAGTCAAGATTTCATTTAATCAAAAAAAGGACTGTATAAGTTGGAGTCTGTTCACTAATTTTTGGAGAATATTTGGATTATCTTTCGAATGTTTTTAATAAATAAAAATTAGGTGGTACTGTTCAAAAATTTTGGAAAATATTGGATTTCGTGGTTTTTAACAATTAAATTAACAAGTGAATAATTAGTAGACCAATACCAATAGTCCACAACCACAACAAGCTAAAGGTGCCTCTGAGCCCATTACCGGACTAACTGCTATATGTTTTCTACCCTAGTTTAATTATTTTCCAAATCAACATTATTTCCCCAAAAATTTCAACCAGGAAGCCACCTTAAAGAAGCTCAAAGTTTTCCTTAAAGTCAAAAGAAAGGGGACCCTTTCTGCTCTCTTGCTCCTATATCTGTATCATGCTTCCTTTTTTAAAGAATTCAACATCCTTCTGTAACTCATGCATGGCATACCAGGTACACCTGGGATATCGGGCCGAGACGGGGCAAAAGGTGACCAAGGAATTCCGGGAAATACTGGACCACAGGGTCCTCCTTGCCCAGCTGGTGCAAATGGTGCCAAAGGGGAGCAAGGTATCCCCGGTCCGAAGGGGAGTCAGGATCAAGTGGAATGCTTGCTACCAGGAACTGGAAAGAGCGTGCTTGGAAAAACTCAGATGATAACAGGGATTACGGTCTGATAAAGGTAAGTTTTATTATTGTATCTGCTTTCAAATCCCACTTCGTTTTAGCACTTTAATATCTCATGGAATACTAGACCGCAAAACAGGAATAGGCGTCAAATGCTTTGTTTTACTCTCTCAAAAACAGAAGCATTCGGTGCACGATTCGGACTTTAACTTTGAGATATGTTGGAAATAAACCACAAGGTTAAAAATTATTCTCTCGGCCAAATTTAATTTTGTTGGAACAGCACCTATTTGTTGTTTGTCCTGTTTATCAGTATTTGCAGTTTGTTGAGAATCAATTCTCCCAGTTTCTTTGCAATTGCAACGACGTCCACCTCTCTGCAATTTAAGACCATTTCATTCTCATCCGATACAATTGATACATACATAATTACTCGCATAAATAGATATATTTCTATTGTTGTCGTTGCTTTATTGAGGACTGCATCTTCTATAAAAACATTTCTGACTCTGCTCTCGTGTTTCCTGAACCGGTGCCTTTAAAGTCTATAAGTGTGCACCTTGTTGCAAACGATGGTATTTCACTTTCAACGGCGCAGAGTGTTCAGCTCCCTTAGCAATTGACGCTATTGTGTACATGTGGCAGGGCAACACTCAAGATATTCACCGCGTTTGCCATATAAAGGAGCATTGTAAAAACATTTACAAAAGAAGGGTGCGCGTGGGATTCTGGGTTGGTAATTGCCAACATGGAGTCGCTGGTGATGTCTCCATGGTTATCATTAGATCCCATCGACCGTAGCCCCTTCGGACACTTCAAAACCTCCGTGGTCTTACTGGTTAGAGTAGTATACATGTACTGGGTCTTCTGGGTCGTGGTTTCGAATCCTACTGTCTTTCATGTCAATTTTTTTCTTTCAAATTGACTTGCACTTGAAATATCATCTAAGAGTGATAAAAAAGCAGAAAACAGTTCTACCTTGTGTAAATTTCATAAGGGAAGAAAGGGGCTAAGACCGGTGGGATCTAATGCTAACCGGCCTCCACGGGCTAAATAAAATAAAATAACGATTTGCAGGTAGCACATCCACATAGTGGTTCTTCGTCCATCTGATTCCTGGTCGAATTGAAATTTGAAAATGTTGGTTTTTGAGTAGAGGGGAAAACCGGAGTACCCAGCGAAAAACCTCTCGGAGCAAAGGAGAGAATCAACAACAAACTCAACCCACATATGGCATCGACGCCGGGATTTGAACCCGGGCAACATTGGTGGGAGGCGAGTGCTCTCATCACTGCGCCATCCTTGCCCCCCAAGATAGCAGTCCGTGTCCCGTATCTTCATTGAAGAAGTTTCTAAAGCTCAGAGTTTGCCTTAAACTCCACATCTGTACGCTATAATCATTGCCTTATAGCGTTTCAGATCCTTTTTCAGTTTTCCCGGGTATACCTGGGAAAATGGTACTTTTTACTATTTTGTCTACCTGTTAGACATCAAAACTGATGGTATCAAATAAAAGGCGGGATTCATTACTAGGACTGATTTGCTGTGGCTGAGTTCAAAATTACTGTGCTTCGTTTTCTGCCAAATGCAACATGAGTGTCATACCTCCTTACTGTGTTACAAGAGGATTTGCTGGCGTTTTTTGGCCCACATACTATTGCACTGGTGTTTTCTCCTTCTGCTACTTCTTTTTTTTTTTTTTTTTTTTTTTTGCTCTCCATAAAGCAAGGTCCGTGAGGTAAGGATGTGTCAAACGTTTTCCTTATAATAATGTCCTGGTCATTTGAAACAATCTTGTTCACCTTTCAATGCAAATTTATACTTAATGCACTGCTTGTTACCAAGTTCAAACGGTTGATTAACATGACCTCACTCGCTACTTGCAAAGATTAGCCTGAGAGAAAGAGTGACGAACGAAGCGGGCGGCGAGAGAATACGCGCGAGAGAACAAGCGCCGCCGCTCGCGTATGCTTTTCACAATATCCTCCTAAGGATTCAAGAGCTTGCTATCACGCTACCAGGAGGCTACAATGCGTGACTTATAACCTATATTAATATAATGCTGCGCTCAATTAAAACTCACACCGCAACATTAGGCCATCATTGGCTAATAATTGGGCATCGTAAATTTTCATTACTATCATACAATATCGCAGTATACGAGAGGTGAACATTTGACCACAAAACACTACAAGAATGTAAACTCGAATGAAAATGAATTAATTATCGCTATATTTCTCCCGTTTGAAACAAATGGCTCTTTGACTATAGAGCTTGAAAAATACAAAAACAATATTTGAAGATTTCATTGCACTGCGAAAGCATTTTAACACCGGAACTCAGAGTGTTATTGGCAATGAGAACGATGATGATCAACTGAGCTTTTACGGTGAAGTTCACTAAGTAACTATGAGAAGGGAATGTAACACTCGGACGCCGAGAAACACTTTTGTTCAGTTCCAGAAAAGCGTGGAGAGTGAACCAAATTAAATAGGGTAAGTAAAGCCTCGAAAGAAAATCTACAGCTCCCTAATTTTAACCGTCTTAAGAGATCGACTGCTGTTTACAGCTGCAATGGAGAGTGTTGAATTGTAGCTGTGAGGTCATTGTATATTTCCTAAAACCGCAGTTATGGTTATGGTTTTAACATGCGATTAATTCGATAACTACTTCAGTTATTACAGATTCACAGTTTCTCATTAGACTGTACACAGTAGAGAAAACGAGTGCATTAATTGCTGCCTAGGTTTTATCTGATCTTATTATTTTGATGACTATTTGGCATATATATACCGGATACTCGATGCTCAAAAATTTTATAAACTGAATTTATTACTTTCCTTCTCTTTTATCGGCAACCGTTTTTAACAGTAATTAAAAAGCAAAGCAAGTATAGTTTAATCCAAATTCAACCTCGATCGTCTGGAAGGATCGCGCCAGCAAGATTCACTGAAAAAAAGAATGAATGAAACGACAAACCTAAAATAAAACATTAAAATGCTTTCAATTTTAAAAGAATATAAATGCATTTATAGCCAACACGGTTAGGTGCTACAGGCGCTTATTGCTTAGTTTTTTGTCCCAGTATACGTAGTTTGTTTGTCACAAACCAAAAACTTTGACCACTTCTCGAACGCACACTCGAATTTTAGCTTCTTCTAACATTATAGCGGAAGCAAATTTACGAGTAGAAGTTGTTATAATTTCATTTTACGAAAATAGCTAGTTATAAGGTTTCACATTGTAGACTGCGGTAAGAATGGAGCGCTTTTAGCAAGTCTTTCCATCGCAAATTTTGCTGCAGAAAAATATTTGTTTTGAAGCACTGTATTGTATTAGAAATATCTGTAAAGCTCTTCCTTTTTCCAAATTTCAGTCTTCGCGTTTTATTATTACAAAGGAACGTTTTCGAGTTTATTCAAGGGTTCTATACTGATAAAGTTAATAGAGAAGTTGGCGATGTAAAAAGTGACAACAATCAGTACCGTCAATCATGCATGATATCAAATGGAAGACAATAGTCCCACTAAATAAGTAAATTAAACGAGAACATGTTGAGCAAACAAGAGAGCTAATCAAGCGAGACAGTTTAAGTCATGAGAGGTGAGAAAGCAATTAAATACAACCTTAAATACTTTAATATACAACTTATTTTATAATTATGCTTAAGACAACTGACTTTACGTATGTCCTTTTCGAACCAAACATCAAAGAATAAGGTTTAGTTCGAAAAAATAATTGTCGGTACCACAAAAGTAGACCACTCATCGCCAACCTTCCCATTCCCGATCCAAAAAGATCGACCCCCAGTTCAAGAAGCTTATTATAAAAAGTGAAATTGTTTACCCTGTTAAGAATCAAGGCTTTGAATATCCTATCCTCTTCAGAGACACAATAAGGCCAAATAAGGGAGTACCCCCCTTGGTAGTCTGTTCAAACAATGATTACAGGCTTACTATTTACTAAGAAATCAACCCCACAAAAATATCTTTTAGAGTCGTTTTAAACGAAAATTGAAAATCCCTTGCCTTTTGTAACCAAGTCGGGTTGATATCATTATTTTATTGTAGAGACTTTGTGTGCGTTGACTCAATTGAGTATATTTAATGTGTAATTTCCAAACGAAAGCATTACTCAACAAATTGAAAGTTTAAAACTGTCTTCCAGCACGATAGAAAATAAATCAAGAAAACCTCATTTTTTGTATCTCATCAAGCACTGAAAAATGTTAGATGGTTGTATTAACGTTTGCAAATACTAAATTATGTATTTGTCAATAGAATTCCAAAATACGGTTTTTAAAAAAATCACGACTGAGTTGTACTAATTAATTTTGTTTAGAATATTGGCAAAAGGTTTCGATCTATTAAATGAAGGTAAAAAGCCTTTCTTGCAGTGTTAGATCTCACTTTAGGTAGCATTAAGTTCTGTCCACTTCCCCTCGTGTTGTGGATTTTCTTAATAACAATGCTATCAATTTCAATAAACTTACATTTGTGATTTTTTTAGTGACGAAAACTTTAGAAGTGGCTGTATTCCAGTCAGAAGGCCCTTTAGCATAGTCAAAAATACCTAACAAAATTTGCACCTATGTAATTCATTTTCGCATAGGTATGGAGTTGTTTTGTTAAGCAGTGAATTCATTACAAAAAAAATTGGTAGGGATCTCTTCAAGTATTTCAAAGGTACGTTCGCATCATTCATGTCACGCGTCACCAATGCTGCGAAATCTTCGTCGGCGTATGATTTAATCTAACTTCATGCTGAACTCGGAACAAAAATTAAATACAGGAAGTTAGAAATCCTAACAGTACTAGATTAAACTAGATTAGATTACTAAATTTTCAGTCAATATTTAACGTTCATTATCAATCAGTCCAACAATAAAAATCAATTAATAGTAAACAAAAACTTGTTAAAACACGAACAAAGAATCAACGGAAAGGAAGAAAAAGCTGTTGTTAAACTAACGTGGCCTATGTTACTTACGACGATCAACTCTAGCAGAGAAGAGTCCACAGGTAACAAATTTTCCAGCTTTTTTCAAGTCCTACGAGTCTGGTTTTTTTCGCTTTCTATCGGAAATTTACGCTTCCTAACGATGCATAGTGATCGGAAATATTGTTTTGAGACTTTTCGAGCAATGCGAGTACCCAAACAGACTGGATAATCGCACTTTAGTGGCAATGAATTCGCGAACTGGACTGTAGCATAAAAAATAAGAGGAGATACAATTTTTTAAGTTCATCGGAGAGTCTTTCAAAATCTGTTTCACGAACATAGTGAAGTTTGAAAATATATATATCCTAGGGTGCGTTTTCTTAAAAGCGACGAGGGGCACAGAAATAGGTGTGACTGGGTAAGAAGGCGACTGTTTTCTGTAAAATATCTGTTCGGAGAAGCAAATATTACCTATATATAATTTCCTATTACTTTAGGACAGCTAAAACTTAAAATTTGTAGACGACTGTACCATTCATGTACAATTTTCGAAGCTTATCTGGGCAATAAATCGCTTGCGATTTTCTAATTAAAAGTTTAATTTTTCACATTTCACTCCCCGGGTTGGGCTATTTTTCGTAGAAAAAAGGAAACCTAAAATTTTCGGATTCAAAAATGTGATGAAGAAAGGAATTAGTAAAATTCTCACTTTGGTAATACGTTAAATTACATCTAAAATTTTTGGTAAAATAAACTGAGGTCCTTGTAATTTCGAAAAAGCTCATTGATAAGTTTTTTTAGGATGACCGATTAGATACATTTAAATCATTTTATAGCTCCGGTTAGAAATGCATTTCTAGCTATCTAAAAGTACTCTGGATTATAGGCTAAACAGTGTTTCCAATGAATTTAAGAGGAAACCGTCGTTGGCTGCTCCTGAGAGTAAGTTCACGATAAATTGAAAACTGCGAGTTTTAGTGAAGGTTAAGGATTCAGCTACATTTAGCTTTTATGAGGGTCTTCTTCCGGCAAACTTTAAACACGACACTTTAAGAAAAATAGTGGTAGGATTTGTTTGACCATTTATTTGATTTTATTTCTGATTTTATTTTCCAACTTCGTCTTTAGAAAAACCCTTAAAAAACCGACACGATGAGTACCGCGTGTAAAATTTCTCTAGTTCTGTTGTGTTTATTTGCTGTTGCGTCATTCTTGGTCTTGACAGCTGTGGCGGGCAACAAAACCAAACAAACCTCGAGCAATATGGTGAGTCAATTAACTTTCTGCGCGGGACCATGCCTGATATAACTGGAACAAATGACAGCGAAAAAACTTCAAGAACAGAACTTTGCGCAATCCAATAAGAGTACTTTTCTGTGAGTATTTATCTACTCTCGGTCGACGTGAAGGAATGTCCAAACAATGGATCGCATCTTTCAAAAATCGTGAAAATCGTGTTAAGGTTGCAAAGCTCAAAGATAAATGTGTGGCTGTTTCAATTTCAATTCCGATAATTTAAAAAAAAAACTGTAACAATTCATGATAAATGATGGCAACTAATACTAAACCCGGATATGGGATGCATTCCTTTAAAAAATAGAATGGTTTTAATGACTTTACCAAAGTCTACCTCCTTATCAGCAAAAAATAATTTAGAAAGAGGTGTTAGGGAACTTCTTAAATCCATCAACATCAACTAAGTGACTTCGTGACTCGATTAAATTGTCTTGAACGTATATGTAACGATGCGTTAATGTAAAGTTTCTCCACAACACTTAACACAACGAGCCAAATAGAGTTGGGAAACAGGAAACGAAGGGAAAAAATATTTTGTGGTTATTTTCAGCCATTATGAAATATTCGTCTGAACTTTTTCAGGGGTTTATTTTCCGAAAGGCTTGTGGGGGAAAGGAAGGGGTTAAATTGTTTAAAGTGTGTCATAAAGGCACAGTACTTTTCTTTCTTTTTCTTATGTTTTCCCTAGAGGTGGCTAAGCATCGCCGATGAGACTAAATCACTGAGGGAGTTATTTTGCTCGACGCACAATAACACGTTGTAAAGTAACTTTTTGTTTATCTCTCTAGCAATCTCCTCCATTCTGCGGGTTTGGTGGTATTCCAGGCATGCACGGGTTACCAGGCCGTGACGGACGTGATGGCCGAGAAGGAGCGAAAGGTGACCCGGGAAGCCCGGGAAAGACAGGGCCTCTGGGACCTGCTGGTGTAGATGGAAAAGATGGTGCTAAAGGAGAGTCTGGTGTACAGGGCCCACCAGGTCCAAAAGGAGAGCGTGGACAAAGTGGACGTCCTGGGACTCCAGGTCTGATGCCTTTTAAGAACTGGAAAGAGTGCGCATGGAATAAATTGAACGATAACAAAGACAACGGTTTAGTAAAGGTAAATTTTCACGATTTTAATCCTTTATTTGGTATAAGATGCTATCGCCATTTGTACTTTTATCTTACCTCCTATTTTAACCAAATGATGTGACTATTCTACGTTTATCTCCCCCATATTTAGGACTGTGTCTTCACCAAGAACTTTTCTGACACCGCTCTTCATGTGGCCTGGACTGGTGCTCTTAGAATCCACAGGTGTACATCCTGTTGCAAACGCTGGTACTTCACTTTCAACGGTGCAGAATGTTCAGCTCCCTTACCCATTGACGGTATTGTGTACATGTGGCAGGGCAATACTCAAGATCTTCACCGCGTCCGCCATATTGAGGGGCATTGTAACAACATTCACAAAGGAAAGGTGCGCGTGGGATTTTGGGTTGGTAATTGTCCGAGTAACAAACCTGGTGACGCCTACACTGGCTACTCGTCTGTGTCCCGGATCTTCATTGAAGAAGTTCCTATGGCTCAGGCCTAAATGCCGAGACAAAACATCTATTCCGCTAAGATGAACACTATCGCTTCCAGCCAGTTCTACAGATTACTGGGAAGTCGATTATTGTAATGGTAACGGAAAGATAACATTAAAAGTTGCAGGATGCTTTGCAAAGTGCGTGTTTGTGTTTGTTTTGATCCCCTCCGATTAGAGGTCTTTCGCTAGTTAAAAGTCCTTCGCGTTTTCAATCCTTCAAATAACCACTTGTCTTCTTGAATTCTCTTTTAACAATTGAAAGAAGTCATACATGTATGTACTTAAACCGGACATCTTGATTTACAAAATAAATTTCATAAGAGAACGTAGTACTGTCTAGAATGAATGCTGATGTGAGAAGTTCAAAGAAAGGTTATCAATTCACCATCGTAATTTGGCCTTGTTGTTGTTGTATATAAAAAAAGTAAAAATATGCCTATGGTTGCCCTTTTTACAGTTTTTGAATGGAACCTTTAAAAGCGTCCCCAGTTGATAAGTCGGGTTAAATTTTAAGATACAAAAGAGAGAATCTTTTTTCCAAAGGTTGAAAAAGGTCTATTAGCGCTACTGCCACTTGATTTTCTTATGGTCATTTTTTTATTGCAAGAAATTAGGGATCCGCATCCTCATTCCCAAGGAGAGAGATCCCGGGAACGAGGTCGAGGGATCCGTTTCTCTAGGTCTGGGAAACGTTACAGGCCCAAAGCCAAACATGGAAATCAATCTAAAGCAAAAAGCGCAGGTCCTAGCAGACAAACCAGTCCAAATGTTTTGTAAACTGATAGTTATCTGAGAGACTGTTGAAACCTATATCTTGACCGATAAATAAAACAGTTTTTCGGGGCCAGTAATTAACGGGACTTTCGAAAAAGGGGTCTAAGAACCTATTTGAGTGCGATGCTCTTTCGAGTTAATACGCCATATTGATGCTGTCATGATTACCTGGAATGCAATGAATGGCCAGAACTTAAGTAGCAGTGGCTCTGTTAGACCTTTTTAATCTTCGCTAAGAATATTCAATCTCTCTTTTGTATCCTAAAATGCAACCCAGAATAGTCAACTGACCAGAATTTTACGTACACGGTATCTACAATGGAAAACTACCATAACTGAACAGATGTAAGCAGAAAGGAATTTCAATGTGCTCCTATTAGCAATTTTGGATAGTCTGACTTGCATTTTCACCATGACTACTGTTAAGAGTTCTTTCTGACGCGTATGAAGGAGAAGAGATACCCTGGAAAGGAGATTGTAACACAATTTGTCACATGAAAATTGTCTCCCGTTTGCTAATGTGCTGATTTGTAGACCAACCGTGACTGAATATATAAAATCTATTGAAACTATCGAGTGTCTGTTCACATGAGTCGTAAACTTTACAAACTCAGATTAGTTCGACCAAACTCCCGGGTATTATATTATTTTGATTTCAATTGTAAATACTCATGCAAAGGGTTCATATATCAAGACCATATTTTATTTTAATTTGAAACTTTTAAACAATGTCCACTATATTTTAATTGCACCAGTTCCAAAGCCTTGTTACAAACGAACGCTGAACGGGACAATTAAAGGGATTTCTGGTTAAAAGTATTGTTTTTCGTTTAGTGCGCCATTTTTCTTAAATATCTAGCCAAAATTTTCTTCAATCAAAAAAAAAAGACTCCATTAAGTTGGAGTCTTTAGTTTCCTTATTTTTTGAGAATATTTGGATTTTCTTTCGAATGTTTTTTTTTAGGAAATTGGAAAATATTAGATTTGGGGATCTTAAAGAACTAAAACATGAAGTGAATAATTAGTAAACAAATACCAGATACTCAACCACCACAACAAGATGCCTGTGAGCCTATTAGCGGACTAGCTGGTTTATATTTTCTACCCTAATTTATTTATTTTCCAAATCAACAACATTTCCCCAAAAAAACAACCAGGATGCCACCTTAAAGAAGCTCAAAGTTTTCCTTCAAGTCAAAAGAAAGGGTACCTTTCTCCTCTCTTGCTCCTATATCTGTATCATGCTTCCTTTTTTAAAGAAGTCAGCATCCTTTTGTAATGGAGTGCCCAGCATACCAGGTACACCTGGGATACCAGTCAGTTATGGACAGGATGGCCGTGAAGGGGTGAAAGGTGACCAAGGAATGCCAGGAAATACTGGACCCCAGGGACCTCCTGGCCCTACTGGTGCAAACGGTGTTAAAGGGGAGCAAGATGCCCCCGGTCCGAAGGAGGAGTCTGGATCAAGTGGAATGCAGGCTAACAGGAACTGGAGAGAGTGTGCTTGGAAAAACTCAGATGATAACAGGGATCACGGTCTGATAAAGGTAAGGTTAAATTGTATCTGCATCAAAATCCCACTTCGTTTTATCACGTGAATATCACATGGAACACTAGATCATAAAAAAGGGAATTTGCCTCAAATGCTTTGTTTTACACTCTCACAAACAGAAGCATTCGGTGCACGATTTATTGGACCTTGACTTTGAGATTGGTAGCAAATGACAAGGAGTAGTAAAAGTTGAAATTATTCCCCCGGCCAGTTTTACTTCTTTTAGGACAGTACGTATTTGTTTTTTTGCTCTGTTTATCGGCATTTGCAGTTTATTCAGAGTCCTTTTCTCCCAGTTACTTTGCCGTCATAGCAACGACGTCCACTTTTCTGCAATTTAAGACCATTCATTCGAATCCGATACAGTCGATACGTACATAACGGTCGTTTATCTTTGTTTTGAAACGACGAACTTGTCTCACTTTTAGCATCGCGTATTTCATGTCGCTGCGAAAACCAAAATAGTGCGGAATTGCGGCGGTTTAAATCATAGTAGATTGACAAGAATTTGACATTATCCTTTATTGTTTAGTGATAGATAACTTCCATACGATATTAGCAACATAAAAGCTTTTTTTAGCAAATAACATTCCAAAATTCAGAGCAACAAATTCAAACAAATCAAATATTTCGTTCGAATCACTCCAACTTCATCAGCGTTACGTAAAAGAAAGGTTGTTATGTATTTCCAGAGGAGGATTGTAAACTTTAGCCAGGAGCCGGTTCCATACTATAATCTAACCACTGCATGTTGCAACGAT